>OY754962.1:1090000-1279000 GCA_963576555.1 Ferdinandea cuprea
AATTGTGGGCGTGGCTGTGGGCGTATTCAAAAAAATTTTACACTTAACCATTTCGGAGCCCTAGGGAATATGTGGTCCAAATTTCAGCTTCCTAGTTTAATTTTAAAGGCCTAAAAATTGCGTACGGACGGACGGACGGACATTGCTAGATAGTCTTAGGATTTGGTCCTGATCATAAATATATATACTTTTATGGGTCTACGGCGAATATTAAGGAGTGTTACAAACTATGTGTCAAAATTAATATACCCTTAGGATAGGGTATAAAAACGCCCACAAAAAGTAGGCGTGGCATAAAGCTTTATATAACAAACCTATAAAGGAGGGCAATGCCTACATATCTTGTGAAGGTTGTAATACTCTATCTCTCTAACTTTAGCTTTAAAACAGTTTTTTCTAAATTGTGAGCGTGGCAGTGGGCGGATTAAAAAAAATGTTTAGATTTAACCATTTCGGAGCCCTAGGGAATATGTGGTCCAAGTTTCAGCTTCCTAGCTTAATTTTGAAGGCCTAAAAATTGCGTACGGACGGACGGACGGACGGACATTGCTAGATAGTCTTAGGATTTGGTCCTGATCATAAATATATATACTTTTATGGGTCTACGGCGAATATTAAGGGGTGTTACAAACTATGTGTCAAAATTAATGTACCGTTAGGATAGGGTATAAACATAAGGAAAGGCTACAGTCCGCGTGGGGCGAACAGTATGATACCCTATCCATATCCCTATATGCCGCAAAGAAAAAAGCGTTAAGAAGAGGTTGGGTCGAATTTTATTTCATTCTATAAATTTTATAAAAAAAAACATATTTTTTGAAAAAACCCCTCCAAAAAGTGGGTTTGGCCAAAAACTTGGTATAGGCGATATATTAAAAAAAATATTGGCTAAATATCTTGTAAAACATTTTTTTTCGGTTTCTAGAAAAATTTTCGAATAAAACAGCATTTTAGTGGAAAACGTCCACAAACTGTAGGCGTGGCAAAAAACAATATATGACAAACCTATAAAGGAGGGCAATGCCTACATATCTTGTAAAGATTACAACACACTATCCCTCTAACTTTAAGCTTTAAAACTGTTTTCTCTAAATTGTGGGCGTGGCAGAGGGCGTATCAAATAAAATTTTACACTCTACCATTTCGGGACGCTAGGGAGTATATGTTCCAAATTTCAGCTTTCTTGCTTTAATCTAAAGGCCTATAAATTGGTGACGCACGGACGGACTGACGGACATTTCTAAATAGTCTTAGGTTTTGGTCCTGATCATAAATATATATAACGGGTGATCTAAGTAGAGATACTTTTTTCAATAGCCTTTTTTGACAGATCACGTGTGAGTCGTGTCATGCTGTCATGTTATTTTTGGTGAGTATTGTTTGGCATTTCATCGTTTACAAATTGTTCAACTTTATTATGAAAATTCACGTTCTGTGAGGAATATGTTTCGTGCACTTCGCTCAACTTATGGTCAGCATAATAGGCCTACTGAGCATACTATTCGCAACACCATCACCCATTTTGAGACCCAGCATTCATTATTGGATAATATTCGACCGAATAGACCACGTCCAGCACGCTGTGAAGAAAATATAGCGGTCTTAGTTGAGAGTGTACACGAAGACCGTAGAGAGTCGATTCGGCGCCGTTCGCAGCAACTCGGACTGACGTATGGAACGACTTGGCGCATTTTACGTCAAGATCTTAAATTGAAAGCGTACAAAATACAGCTTGTGCAACAACTGAAGCCGCTCGACCTTCCCAAGCGACATTGCTTCGCTCTATGGGCTCTCGAAAAGTTCCAAGAAGATCCGACGTTTTCGAGGCAAAGTTTGTTTAGCGATGAGGCCCATTTCTGGCTCAATGGGTATGTAAACAAACAAAAAACAAAGTAAACAAGAAAAAACAACGGTTTGGTGTGGTTTGTGGGCCGGTGGAATCATCGGTCCATATTTCTTTAAAAATTATGCCGGTGCGAACGTAACCGTCAATGGCGACCGTTATCGTGCCATGATAACCGACTATTTGATGCCTGAAATTGAAGCTCGTGATCTCGGCGACAGTTGGTTTCAGCAAGACGGCGCCACTTCCCACACATCGCGTCAATCAATGGACTTATTGAGGTGAGCACATAATTTCACGTTTTGGGCCGGTCGATTGGCCACCAAGATCGTGTGATATCACACCGTTAGACTTTTTCCTGTGGGGATATGTAAAGTCAAAAGCTTATGCCGACAAACCCGCATCGATTCAGGCCTTGGAGGAAAACATCACGCGTGTCATTCGCCAGTTACCAGTCCAAATGCTCGTATGAGTGGTCGAAAATTGGACTCAACGGATGGACCATCTACGACGTAGCAACGGCCAACATTTGATAGACATAATCTTCAAAAAATAAATGCCAAAGAATGTTCTTTCACATGATAATAAACATTCTCCATTAAATTTGAATTTTCTGTGTTTTTTTCTTTAAAAAAGTATTGAACCTCGAAATGGATCACCCTTTACTTTTGTGGGTCTATGACGAATATAAAGGGGTGTTACAAACTATGAGTCAAAATTAATATACCCTTAGGATAGGGTATAAATAGTAAAATCTGTTGGTTGTTCGTTGAAAACATAAAAAACTCAGCCTCTTCATCTGTTCCGACACTCATTTACAATGACATTACAACAGGCAGCTCTTCATACAAGGTTAATGTGCGCATTTTGCGGCTAGCTCAACGCTCCCAGATTGTGCTTTGTCTCCCCCTGTAGTCGAGCGCGTAGAACATTCAATGGTTCAGATCCACTTAATTTGCAAGAGTACTTCAAGATCTCAACATTCATAAATCCGCTGGTCCAGATGGTATTTCCCCTATCGTTCTGAAGAGGTGTCTTTCCACGCTGGCAAAACCACTGCATAAGCTTTTCTATCAGTCCTATTCTTCAGGGCTCTTTCCGAGAATATGGGAAACAGCACATGTACAGCCTGTCCCAACAAGGCGAATCTTTCTCCCCCGCGGCTCCCTCCTATCGAACAATTGCACTTATGTCCCTTCTTTCCAAGGTCATGAAAACGCTGATAAATCAACAGCTTATGAAATATCTTGAATCAGGAAAACTTCTCAATGACCGGCAGCACGCTTTTCGTAGCAAAAGATCCACTGGTGATTTGATGACATATCTAACCGAAAAATGGAACCAATCTATTCACCGTAATAGTGAAAGTAATAATTTATGATTCACGTCCCTCATCTTTGGTCGTGGAGCTAGAACAGGAACATATGTTAAACTCATTAAATTCTGACCATAAAAGCATTCTTAAGTGGGGTAAAACCAATAGCGTAGAATTTAATGCTACCGAAACATAATGCTGTCTTCCGTCATTAAAGCGAAACCCCAATACTCTTCCATTATCCTTGGATGACACTTGCATCGCCGAAACCGAAGGTCTTTCCATCCTCGGTATGTGCTTTAGCGACAAGCTTCCTTAGAATGACTACATATTCGATGTCGCCAAGAACGCTGCGAAGTGTCTAGGCCTCCTTAAGCGCTGAAAGAAATATTTCGGCCCTTTTGATCTGGATAGAACCTGCAAGCCATTTATTCATATTTAAGAACTGAAATAAGTTAAATTTTTGAAAGTTGGCCTTATTTTACTGCAGTAAAGTAAAAGAACACCAAAATGGCTCAATTTTGGTTTAAGACAGTGGAATTAGGTTAATGTATGTTATCGCATATCGTGCATACACAGTTCAATATAATATTTGTTGACATGATACACCTTGCTAAGCATCACTGTTAGATTTGAAGTAGGCACAAGG
The DNA here is from genome assembly GCA_963576555.1 of Ferdinandea cuprea. NCBI lineage: Eukaryota > Metazoa > Arthropoda > Insecta > Diptera > Syrphidae > Ferdinandea > Ferdinandea cuprea. Next base: position 1,093,808 of record OY754962.1, read on the forward strand.
TCGGGTGCATTTAAACGTTGCGTAAGCGTACTCTTGTTTCTTAAGAAGTTTTACTTACGCCTCATATTCTGTTTGCTATTAAAAACTTAATATTTTAAAATGCGACCAACCAACAAGGGTTTTTAACCCGAGTCTGTCTCCTCGACTACTAGCCAATGGGCAACGGCCTCACTTGCAGGTGCTCAAGCATCCCCTGCATGTCCTATAGGCCAACTGAATACAAATAAGATCAAATGGATCAAATTTAATAAAAAGCTATTTTTCGTAAATTTCTCAAAATTTAAAAGACATAGAACAGTATGGTTTTCTGTGTTCCATAAGGGATATATAAGGGCAGTAAATAAAAGAAAAATTAGCGTTTGGTTTTCCAAATTCTGAATAAATTAGCCCAAAATATTTTTTTTAAATTTTGGAGTCTCCTGCAGACCCGGTTGGTTAGTCTTTGACTGCAAGGACTTCCAAATAGCAGAATGGCTAAAAGAGATCACCGAAGAGTTAAAGCCTTTGGAAACATCTCCCTTAAAGCGGCTGAAGAGGCAGAAATACCTTGCAGCCTAACTCTGGTAGGTCAATTCCCTGATTGCGTTTCGTATGATAATGAGAAAATTCTTACTACAATCCGCGCTCAGAACGATAGTTTTCTTGCAGCCGAATGTTGAGTAATCAGCCGTGAAACTAATGGAAATTCTATCGTCCTTACACTCTCTATCGACCATAAGTCTATTGATGGACTCAAAAAAGTCGACTATATCTAGTATACCTTTTTGCTTCGATGAAGTAAAACTTCACCCTCTTAACTCCCCTATGGATAAAGTAAGACCGACCAATACTAATAGGCCTCCAACTAGACACCCAAAGTCTAGAACGAAGGCTAGTACAGTTGGTAAGTGCCTATGTCCGACTCTAACCTCTTCATCTGGTACAACCGAAAAAACAGTGGACAAACCGTCCACAAGTAAATTGTCCAATCAATCTCTTCCAAAATCCGATCCCGTTAATACCCCGTTAACATAGAACACCTCCCATCCTTGAACCGAGCCCGAAAGGCTATATCGAACGACCATAGCAATGGGATTGGATCGATGAAGCAAGGGGACGGATCTTTCACCTCTGGATATAAGGAGACTCTGGAACTGTTTATGCAAACCCATTTTCCTGGTTCCTATGGGGTGGATCCATTAATGCCACAGGAATTCTCACCAATCCATTCCATTCCTAATAGGAAATCGAAAAGTTTTTCGGGACAAATTTTCAACCCCAACACGCAGTTGCTTCCGAAACAAATTTCAAATCTCTTGGTGAGGATGGTATATTCTCTGCCCTAGTACAAAATGGAATTGAACCTCTTACTCCAAATCTAGTAGCACTATTCAGATTCAGCTTCGAATACAGTTATATTCCTAGTCCTTGGCGCAAGGTTAACATTACATTCATTTCCAAGGCTGGCAAAAAATCTGCGTCAGATCCCACGTCATTGAGGCCAATAAGCCTAACTTATTTCTTTTTGAAAGTTATGGAAAAACATAAGAAAAGGCTACAGTCCGCTTGGGGCGAACAGTATGATATCCTATGCCCGAAAGATAAAAGCATTAAGAAGATGATGGATAGCATTTTATTTCATTCTATTAAATTTACAAAAAAAATATATTTTTTGGGAAAAAAAACGCCCCAAAAAGTGAGCGTGGCCAAAAACTTGATATGACAAACTTATAAAGGAGGGCAGTGCCTGCATATCTTGTTTTTAGCTTTAAAACGGTTTTTTCTAAATTGTGGGCGTGGCGGTGCGCGTATTCAAAAAATTGTACACTTAACCATTCGGAGCCCTAGGGAGTATGTATTCCAAATTTCAGCTTTCTAGCTTAATTTTAAAGGCCTTAAAAATTGCGTACGGACAGACATTGCTAAATAGTCTTAAGATTTGGTCCTGATCACAAATATATATACTTTTATGGTTCGACGACGAATATTAAGAGGTGTTACAAACTATGTGTCAAAATTAATATACCCTGAGGATAGCGTATAAAGATGATGGATAGCAATTTATTTCATTCTATTAAATTAAAAAAAAAACATAAGGAAAGGCTACAGTCCGCTTGAGGCGAACAGTATGATACCCTATCCATATCCCTATCTGACCCAAAGAAAAAAGCATTAAGAAGATGATGGATAGCATTTTATTTAGTTCTATTAATTAAAAAACAAAACTTTTTTTCAAAAAACGCCCCTAAAAACTTTGTATTGGCGATATGTTGGAAAAAATATTGGGTAAATATTTTGTTAAACATTTTTTTTCGCTTTCTGTGAAAATTTTCGAAGAATACAGCATTTAAGCAAAAAACGCCCACAAAAAGTAGGCGTGGCAAAAAACTTTATATGACAAACTTATAAAGGAGGGCAGCGCCTACATATCTTGTGAACGTTGTAACACACTGTCTCTCTAACTTTAGCTTTTAAACGGCTTTTTCTAAATTGTGGGCGTGGCAGTGGGCGTGGCAGTGGGCGTGGCAGTGGGCGTGGCAGTGGGCGTATTCAAAAGAATTTTACACTTTACCATTTCGGAGCCCTAGGGAATATGTTTTCAAAATTTCAGCTTCCTAGCTTAATTTTAAAGGCCTAAACATTGCGTGCGGACGGACAGACGGACATTGCTAGATAGTCTTACGATTTGGTCCTGATCACAAATATATGTACTTTTATGGGCCTACTGCGAATATTAAGGGGTGTTACGAACTATGTGTCAAAATTAATATACCCTTAGGATAGGGTATACAAATTTAAAAACGCCTCCAAAAAGTGGGCGTGGGCAAAAACTTTGTATGGACGATATGTTGGAAAAAATATTGGCTAAATATATTGCTGAACATTTTTTTTCGCTTTCTATGAAAATTTTCGAAGAAAACAGCATTTTAGTAAACAACGACGTCTACCCTATGCTTATCAATCGTCATCGATGAACTCCTGGATGACCTGAATCTTCTTCTCTCCATTTAACGACCAGATTATTATCAGGATTACAGGGATCATAACCCTCCCACTTCACTGCATTCCTACTGGTTTGCATGTGGGTTTCGCCATTTCGACCTCAAAAAATATCTGCAGACATCCCGATTTTGGATCACTTCATCATTTATGCCAATTAAATGCTGTTGTTTCTGCATCTTTGTGATCCAGGAATTTTTAGACCTGCCTCTCTTACGCGATTCGAAGGGAATGTTGATTTTAATTGCCTTTTTGACGGGGTTCGTAGGATCCCTTCTTTGAACATGACAATACCAACTGAGTCGGTCGTGCCCCAATTTTTCCGAGATGGGTTCTTTAACGTGAAGGCTGGAAGACCTGAATGACTCTGGGTTTAGCACACAGGGCTTTGCTGACGACATAGTAATCATTATAAGAGGAAAACATGGTCCCACCATTTCTGTTCTTATGCAAACTGCCTTATTAAAAGCATGACACTGGTGTCAAGACAAAGGCCTACCCGTTAACCCCTCGAAAACAACTATTGTTCCCTGCATCCGGAAAAGGAATCACATCCTACCAACCTTAACACTGAACAACACCCCTATACCATTCGCAAAGGAAGTAAAAAATCTCGCTATCGTACTTGATCATAAGTTTACTCGGAATGCTCACCTAGAAGGCACCCTAAATAAAGCGACTGCTATTTTATGGGCATGCTGTAAACTCTTCGGTAAGAAATGGGGTCTACGTCCAAAAATTATACATTATACTTATTCAGCTTTAGTGTGTTGGGAAAAAGTAAAGCCAATATCTGCCCAGAAAGCAATTAAGAGGATGCAAAAACTACCTTGGATAGGAATCACAGGTGCCATGCGCTCCCGTCCTTCTGCTGCATTTGAGGAACTCCTTGACCTTTCACCACTACATGCAAGAATTAAGAACTGCGCTGCTTCAAGCGCATCAAAACTTCACTTCGCGAAAAAATTCAAACAGAGCTTTCTTACAGGATATTTAAGTTTTTTAAACTCCTCAAAATTTATACACAGCCCCTCGACAAGTCACGGGCCTCATGCCCACAAACGCAAACTTCCATCGACAATTTTGCATTACCATATCTGACCGTTCGGTGTGGGAAAATGGACGCCTTAGGCTAAACAGATCCCACTCAGTCTGGTACACGGATGGATCAAAAATGTCAGCGGGTGTTGGAGCAGGCATCCGCGGACCCAACTGCAAAATGTCAGACTTGCATTAATCTTCCCAGCAAGTTTTCCAAGTGTATGCCATTAAACTATGCGCAAGAAAATGCTTAAGGCGTTATCTCAGAAGATCGGATATTTACATCCTATCATACAGTCAAGCAGCACTCAAAGCCCTTAATTCCTACAAGTTCAACTCTCAACTTGTTCGGAACTGTCTACCCATTCTAAAACAACACACGTCCCGTAACAGAGTGACTCTTTGTTGGGTTCCAGGACACGAAGAAATTCTCGGCAATGAAGAGCCGGATTAGCTAGCACGAAAAGGCTCTGCGACTCCTTTCACCGGTTCAGAGCCCTTTTGTGGACTGTCCAGTAGTAAAGTTGAACTCAATACTTAGGCACACCAAATGCGTACATCCCATTGGTACTCCATCCAAGGATTATGCCATGCTAAAAAATTCATTGGCCTCGCCAACAAAAATCGAGCTCTTCAGATCCTCTATGAGCAAACTTCACGTTAAGATCGTAACTGACTTAATAACTGGTCACTGCGCCATGAACCATCGTCTCATGAAAATGGGAAAAAGCTCTACAGACGCGTGTCGACTCTGCCTAGAACAACCTGAATCTGTAAAACACATCCTATGCGAATGCCCTGCAATAATCCAAAAGAGGCTTAAATGCTTCAACAAAGTACTCACAGAACCTCAGGATATAGCCAAATCATCGGCCTCAACAATCGTAAGGTTTATCAAAGACTTAGGATTGTCGCCAGACCAAATAAATTACTAACTTCATAGGGCACACAAAATATCTATCCTGGTCGCAGTGCTCAGCCCCACTCTCTACAAAAAAAACATAAGGAAAGGCTACAGTCCGCTTGGGGCGAACAGTATGATACCCTATCCTTATCCCTATATGCCCCAAAGAAAAAAGCATTAAGAAGATGATGGATAGCATTTTATTTAGTTCTATTAATTAAAAAAAAAAAAAGGTTTTTTGAAAAAACGCCCCCAAAAAGTGGGCGTGGCCAAAAACTTTGTATGGGCGATATGTTGGAAAAAATATTGGGTAAATATTTTGTAAAACAGTTTTTTCGCTTTCTGTGAAAATTTTCGAAGAAAACAGCATTTTAGTCAAAAACGCCCACAAAAAGTAGGCGTGGCAAAAAACTTTATATGACAAACTTATAAAGGAGGGCAGTGCCTACATATCTTGTGAAGGTTGTAACACCCAATCTCTCTAACTTTAGCTTTAAAACGGTTTTTTCTAAATTGTGGGCGTGGCTGTGGGCGTATTCAAAAAAGTTTTAAACTTAACCATTTCGGAGCCCTAGGGAATATGTGGTCCAAATTTCAGCTTCCTAGCTTAATTTTAAAGGCCTAAAAATTGCGTACGGACGGACGGACGGACGGACGGACATTGCTAGATAGTCTTAGGATTTGGTCCTGATCATAAATATATATACTTTTATGGGTCTACGGCGAATATTAAGGGGTGTTACAAACTATGTGTCAAAATTAATATACCCTTAGGATAGGGTATAAACAGAAGGAACGGCTACAGTCCGCTTGGGGCGAACAGTATGATACCCTATCCATATCCCTATATGCCTAAAGAAAAAAGTATTAAGAATATGATGGATAGCATTTTATTTCATTCTATTAAATTAAAAAAAAAACATAAGGAAAGGCTACAGTCCGCTTGGAGCGAACAGTATGATACCCTATCCCTATCCCTATATGCCCCAAAAAAAACCTTAAGAAGATGATGGATAGCATTTTATTTCATTCTATAAAATTTAGAAAAAAAAAAACATTTTTTGAAAAAACGCCCCCAAAAAGTGGGCGTGGCCAAAAACTTTGTACGGGCGATATATTGGAAAAAATATTGGCTAAATATCTTGTTAAACACTTTTTTTCGGTTTCTATGAAAATTATCGAAGAAAACAGCATTTTAGTGAAAAACGCCCACAAAAAGTAGGCGTGGCAAAAAACTTTATATGACAAACTTATAAAGGAGGGCAGTGCCTACATATCTTGTGAAGGTTATAACCCTCTATCTGTCCATCTGTAGCTTTAAATCGGTTTTTTCTAAATTGTGGGCGTGGCAGTGGGCGTATTCCAACAAATTTTACACTTAACCATTTCGGAGCCTTAGGGAGTATGTGGTCCAAATTTCAGCTTTCTAGCTTGAATTTAAAGGCCTAAAAATTGCGTACGGACGGACGGACGGACGGACGGACGGACGGACGGACGGACGGACGGACGGACGGACATTGCTAGATAGTCTTAGGATTTGGTCCTGATCATAAATATATATACTTTTATGGGTCTACGACAAATATTAAGGGGTGTTACAAACTATGTGTCAAAATTAATATACCCTTAGGATAGGGTATAAACATAAGGAAAGGCTACAGTCCGCTTGAGGCGAATAGTATGATACCCTATCCATATCCCTATATGCCCCAAAGAAAAAACCATTAAGAAGATGATGCATAGCAGACGGACATTGCTAGATAGTCTTACGATTTGGTCCTGATCATAAATATATGTACTTTTATGGGCCTACTGCGGATATTAAGGGGTGTTACAAACTATGTGTCAAAATTAATATACCCTTAGGATAGGGTATACAAATTTAAAAACGCCTCCAAAAAGTGGGCGTGGGCAAAAACTTTGTATGGACGATATGTTGGAAAAAATATTGGCTAAATATATTGCTGAACATTTTTTTTCGCTTTCTATGAAAATTTTCGAAGAAAACAGCATTTTAGTAAACAACGACGTCTACCCTATGCTTATCAATCGTCATCGATGAACTCCTGGATGACCTGAATCTTCTTCTCTCCATTTAACGACCAGATTATTATCAGGATTACAGGGATCATCACCCTCCCACTTCACTGCATTCCTACTGGTTTGCATGTGGGTTTCGCCATTTCGACCTCAAAAAATATCTGCAGGCATCCCGATTTTGGATCACTTCATCATTTATGCCAATTAAATGCTGTTGTTTCTGCATCTGTGTGATCCAGGAATTTTTAGACCTGCCTCTCTTACGCGATTCGAAGGGAATGTTGATTTTAATTGCCTTTTTGACGGGGTTCGTAGGATCCCTTCTTTGAACATGACAATACCAACTGAGTCGGTCGTGCCCCAATTTTTCCGAGATGGGTTCTTTAACGTGAAGGCTGGAAGACCTGAATGACTCTGGGTTTAGCACACAGGGCTTTGCTGACGACATAGTAATCATTATAAGAGGAAAACATGGTCCCACCATTTCTGTTCTTATGCAAACTGCCTTATTAAAAGCATGACACTGGTGTCAAGACAAAGGCCTACCCGTTAACCCCTCGAAAACAACTATTGTTCCCTGCATCCGGAAAAGGAATCACATCCTACCAACCTTAACACTGAACAACACCCCTATACCATTCGCAAAGGAAGTAAAAAATCTCGCTATCGTACTTGATCATAAGTTTACTCGGAATGCTCACCTAGAAGGCACCCTAAATAAAGCGACTGCTATTTTATGGGCATGCTGTAAACTCTTCGGTAAGAAATGGGGTCTACGTCCAAAAATTATACATTATACTTATTCAGCTTTAGTGTGTTGGGAAAAAGTAAAGCCAATATCTGCCCAGAAAGCAATTAAGAGGATGCAAAAACTACCTTGGATAGGAATCACAGGTGCCATGCGCTCCCGTCCTTCTGCTGCATTTGAGGAACTCCTTGACCTTTCACCACTACATGCAAGAATTAAGAACTGCGCTGCTTCAAGCGCATCAAAACTTCACTTCGCGAAAAAATTCAAACAGAGCTTTCTTACAGGATATTTAAGTTTTTTAAACTCCTCAAAATTTATACACAGCCCCTCGACAAGTCACGGGCCTCATGCCCACAAACGCAAACTTCCATCGACAATTTTGCATTACCATATCTGACCGTTCGGTGTGGGAAAATGGACGCCTTAGGCTAAACAGATCCCACTCAGTCTGGTACACGGATGGATCAAAAATGTCAGCGGGTGTTGGAGCAGGCATCCGCGGACCCAACTGCAAAATGTCAGACTTGCATTAATCTTCCCAGCAAGTTTTCCAAGTGTATGCCATTAAACTATGCGCAAGAAAATGCTTAAGGCGTTATCTCAGAAGATCGGATATTTACATCCTATCATACAGTCAAGCAGCACTCAAAGCCCTTAATTCCTACAAGTTCAACTCTCAACTTGATCGGAACTGTCTAACCATTCTAAAACAACACACGTCCCGTAACAGAGTGACTCTTTGTTGGGTTCCAGGACACGAAGAAATTCTCGGCAATGAAGAGCCGGATTAGCTAGCACGAAAAGGCTCTGCGACTCCTTTCATCGGTTCAGAGCCCTTTTGTGGACTGTCCAGTAGTAAAGTTGAACTCAATACACCAAATGCGTACACCCCATTGGTACTCCATCCAAGGATTATGCCATGCTAAAAAATTCATTGGCCTCGCCAACAAAAATCGAGCTCTTCAGATCCTCTATGAGCAAACTTCACGTTAAGATCGTAACTGACTTAATAACTGGTCACTGCGCCATGAACCATCGTCTCATGAAAATGGGAAAAAGCTCTACAGACGCATGTCGACTCTGCCTAGAACAACCTGAATCTGTAAAACACATCCTATGCGAATGCCCTGCAATAATCCAAAAGAGGCTTAAATGCTTCAACAAAGTACTCACAGAACCTCAGGATATAGCCAAATCATCGGCCTCAACAATCGTAAGGTTTATCAAAGACTTAGGATTGTCGCCAGACCAAATAAATTACTAACTTCATAGGGCACACAAAATATCTATCCTGGTCGCAGTGCTCAGCCCCACTCTCTACAAAAAAAACATAAGGAAAGGCTACAGTCCGCTTGGGGCGAACAGTATGATACCCTATCCTTATCCCTATATGCCCCAAAGAAAAAAGCATTAAGAAGATGATGGATAGCATTTTATTTAGTTCTATTAATTAAAAAAAAAAAAAGGTTTTTTGAAAAAACGCCCCCAAAAAGTGGGCGTGGCCAAAAACTTTGTATGGGCGATATGTTGGAAAAAATATTGGGTAAATATTTTGTAAAACAGTTTTTTCGCTTTCTGTGAAAATTTTCGAAGAAAACAGCATTTTAGTCAAAAACGCCCACAAAAAGTAGGCGTGGCAAAAAACTTTATATGACAAACTTATAAAGGAGGGCAGTGCCTACATATCTTGTGAAGGTTGTAACACCCAATCTCTCTAACTTTAGCTTTAAAACGGTTTTTTCTAAATTGTGGGCGTGGCTGTGGGCGTATTCAAAAAAGTTTTAAACTTAACCATTTCGGAGCCCTAGGGAATATGTGGTCCAAATTTCAGCTTCCTAGCTTAATTTTAAAGGCCTAAAAATTGCGTACGGACGGACGGACGGACGGACGGACATTGCTAGATAGTCTTAGGATTTGGTCCTGATCATAAATATATATACTTTTATGGGTCTACGGCGAATATTAAGGGGTGTTACAAACTATGTGTCAAAATTAATATACCCTTAGGATAGGGTATAAACAGAAGGAACGGCTACAGTCCGCTTGGGGCGAACAGTATGATACCCTATCCATATCCCTATATGCCTAAAGAAAAAAGTATTAAGAATATGATGGATAGCATTTTATTTCATTCTATTAAATTAAAAAAAAAACATAAGGAAAGGCTACAGTCCGCTTGGAGCGAACAGTATGATACCCTATCCCTATCCCTATATGCCCCAAAAAAAACCTTAAGAAGATGATGGATAGCATTTTATTTCATTCTATAAAATTTAGAAAAAAAAAAACATTTTTTGAAAAAACGCCCCCAAAAAGTGGGCGTGGCCAAAAACTTTGTATGGGCGATATATTGGAAAAAATATTGGCTAAATATCTTGTTAAACACTTTTTTTCGGTTTCTATGAAAATTATCGAAGAAAACAGCATTTTAGTGAAAAACGCCCACAAAAAGTAGGCGTGGCAAAAAACTTTATATGACAAACTTATAAAGGAGGGCAGTGCCTACATATCTTGTGAAGGTTATAACCCTCTATCTGTCCATCTGTAGCTTTAAATCGGTTTTTTCTAAATTGTGGGCGTGGCAGTGGGCGTATTCCAACAAATTTTACACTTAACCATTTCGGAGCCTTAGGGAGTATGTGGTCCAAATTTCAGCTTTCTAGCTTAACTTTAAAGGCCTAAAAATTGAGTACGGACGGACGGACATTGATAGATAGTCTTAGGATTTGGTCCTGATCATAAATATATATACTTTTATGGGTCTACGACGAATATTAAGGGGTGTTACAAACTATGTGTCAAAATTAATATACCCTTAGGATAGGGTATAAAGATTTTTTTTAAAAACGCCCCCAAAAGGTGGGCGTGGCCAAAAACTTTGTATGCGCGATATGTTGGAAAAAATATTGGCTAAATATATTGTTAAACATTTTATTTCGCTTTCTATGAATATTTTTGAAGAGCATTTTTGTAAAAAACGCCCACAAAAAGTATGCGTGGCAAAAAACTTTATATGACAAACTTATAAAGGGGTCATTGCCTACATATCTTGTGAAGGTTGTAACATTCTATCTCTCTAACTTTAGCTTTAAAACGGTTTTTTTAAATTGTGGGCGTGGTAGTGGGCGTATTAAAAAAAATTTTAACCTTAACCATTTCGGAGCCCTAGCGAATATGTGGTCCAAATTTCAGCTTCCTAGCTTAATTTTAAAGGCTTAAAAATTGCGTAATGACGGACGGACGGACATTGTTAGATAGTCTTCGGATTTGCTCCTGATTATTTATGCGTACTTTTATGGGTCTACGGCGAATATTAAGGGGTATTACAAACTATGTGTCAAAATTAATGTACCCTTAGGATAGGGTATAAAACAGTGAAAGAGCTACCAAACGGATATTGGTAACCCTGAATGCACATCAATCAAATGGGCGTTGAATAGGAGCAGCCACACGCCACAGACGATCAGTGTACACTCACATGTGCGGTGAATAAGACGTGGTGGATTTACGTCAGATGCAATTGGAAATTCACTGGAGGGTAAACACTTTATGAGGGGTTTCTTTCAATTTAGTATGGTAGAAAAATATGGCACGCTACTGCTTTTTAAACAGCTTTCCCATAAGAAGTGTATTGCCATTTTGTGTTGGACGGAGTATAGTTTTGAATTTACTTTTTTAAAAATACTATTTTATATCTTATTTCTCATACACACATTTATTTCATAGTTATTGTAATCGAATGTCCTTTTTAAATTTTAAATTTTACATATGCAGATTCCATTTATTTCGTTACAAGCATTTAAATTCCCTTTAAGTAAATAAAATTCCCTGTCTCTACTTATTGTTAAAATCTTATAAGTTACTCTAATTAGATTTCTAGATTTAGATTTATTTATTTGTATTATTATCCTCAGGAAGATACAATCTTATTAATTAGAGTACATTTCAGTATATTTGCTTTACTTAATACAAAAAGTTAGTAAAGGAGCAATTCGGGCACAGTTGTGGAAATTTTCAAAAATACTTTCAGAGTTTTGGTATTCGACCAAACTTACGCGATGCTTTTTCATTCAAAGTCTATCGTTCGACTAAAAATTTGATATTTTTAAATGCACGAACCTGCTTTTTGTGACTATTTAATCATACACATACTAAAATCCATTCATCCATTCGCTTCGTAGGTCCAGTCAAAAAAATTACGAATTTGTTTTATATTATTAAATGATTAGTGATACGTTTTTGCTCCTGTTTTCGTTTTGTTTGTGAATATTTTATCTGAAAGCCGCTTTTTTAAGCGCGGGCCCCTTTTTAAGCCTCTTTATGGCTAGCAGTCAGACTGCTTGAAAAATAATCAAATGCAGATTGAAAAAGAAAAAAAATAGAAAAAGCAATTAGAATACACGATGTTATGTTAATAAATAGGGTTGAATAAAATAACCTCCATTTTACAAGCTATAATTTTAATTTTTTTGTTGTTAAATATATGCCAGCATTTGACGTGCAAGCCTATGTTGTATTTGGCACAAATTTTTCTGGTTCTTTTTATGGCAGAATCCACACCAGTGTTCAGTGTAGTGCATCACTATGTGATCAGCTGGACTGCATCCTATTTGCATTTCACTGGAAACTTTTGATTGAATGCGCACTCCACAAATATTATTTTAATTCGGGGTTTTCAATATTTCTGAAGAAACGGTACTACTACAGCCCTGAAAAATTCACAGAAAGTCCATTAATGGCCTTTGTTTTCATCGAATCTGTCAACTCCGCCAATTTACTTATCATACACTAATTGGTGCTAGACAATCAACCTGTACCTTTATAGGTGCAGGTTAATTGTCTTTTTTATAAACTCCAATTTGAACCACTTTCGTTACTGGCAACCACAACCGTTACTACGCTATTATCATGCCACTTAGAACCGGTTTCGCCTTGTACTGGAAGACAACAGCTCTTTGTTAGTATCACTTTTTTCCCCAAAGCTTAACGCTCAAATGTGGTGCAGTACACCAATTAGACATTTGGAGCTACTTGACAGAATTCAAAAAGGCGTGATAAAACTTTTTGGCAACCGAGATATCGCGAAGTTGCCTGGCTCTGTTAGGCATCGTTGCAATGTCTGCTGCTTATCATTGTTTTATCGTTACTTCTATCATAAGTGCTCTAACGAAATAGCAAGTTGCAATCAACGCCTTCAACAATTCAACCGCAATACTCGTCATGCTAGGAATGCTCATCAGCTTACCCTTAAGCCTATATTCAGACATACTGTGAAATATAAAGATTCCTTTGCGGTTCCTGTACGGTTGTACAACATGAATGTGAAAGGCTCTACCACGCTCTGTTTTTCCTTCACATTACAGTTTACAGACATTTAAAACCAACGTACATCGGTATCTCCATTTCCCTAATCCTTCACTTGCCGAATGCCCGCACTGTGATACTTGATTTTAAAAGTATAAAAAGTCCCTTTAGGGGACGTTTATTATAAGAACAATATTCGCATAATATGTAGGTGTAACATATTCAGTCACCAACAATATAGCAATATACACCACAATTTCATTGACAGTTACATGTATAGTATGATGCCTTTGTACGACATATATGTAAGTTACTCGTCTCTGCTATGAATGTGTCAATTTCCTTACTATACACAATTACTCGTAAATATCAGTCGCACTTGCTTTCACGTAGCTGGCGAAATTATTTTCGTCGCAATCACCTTCCACGTGATCATCCTCATTATCTTCTACATTTATATTTTTCATCCTATAAGTTGATCGTCCTGCCTTCAGTTTCCACTTCCGAACGTAAAATCACTGATAGCACAAGTGTGACATTCTAACAATGACTTTCAACAATAAAAAAAATACATTACTTACGTTTTACAATTAATATAACATAAGAAAAGGCTACAGTCCGCTTGGGGCGAACAGTATGATACCCTATCCATATCCCTATATGCCCCAAAGAAAAAATCATTAAGAAGACAATTGATAGCATTTTAATTCATTCTATTAAATTTACAAAAAACATTCTTTTTTTGGAAAAACACCCCCAAAAAGTGCGCGTGGCCAAAAACTTTTTTATAGTTTTTCGAGCCGTTTTTTTTTTTTTTCAAAAAAAAATATTATTAATTTTTTTTTGTATATATTAAATTTAAGAAACGATGTAAAATACATTACACAGTTGCTACGAATTCAAAGAAATGTATGTTTCCATGGCAGCTTCTTGTCCATAAAAGTTGAGAAGCTCTGGGACATTTCGATCAACTTTTTCGAGCTTCTACTGTATTTTGTTAAGCCTTGGAAATTTCGCTTTAAGAAGAATATGCAAACGAAATAAATGATTTTTCAACACAAAGTCAGCGGTTGTGCATATTTTCGTACACATCCTAAACAGAAAAATACATAATTGAATCCGTCGCCAAATCCTTACAGCAACTTTAACATCGAATTACACACGAATGCCTCCTACACTGTCGTATCTCTGCAACACAAATAAAAATAATTTTACTGATAATTTAATATCAGTGGCACATGCACATTAAAATCTTAATTAATAAAATGAAAATCTTGAAAATAAAATTTTAAAAAAAGCTTTCATTGCAAAACGTTCGTTAAACGAAAATTCGATCAAGTAGGTAGCAAGAGAAAGAGGAAAATAAAATGGCATCTCCATAGCCACAATTCTACGGGCACTAAGCAACCTTCAACCGATTTTAAGTTATACAACCCCTATGCAACGTCGTATAAGTTTTCGCCTTAAAAGGGGGCTTAACTTCATGCACGTTATACGTTTATAAATAAAGCTGAAAATATTTTCGCACCTGTTTACAATTCGATACAGTTTTCTGCTTCTGTTCTCTCTTTGGCTTGATTGGTTTGTTTTTAATGGCGGTTTTGTGATTTTTGTTATGTTAATTGTATCATTGTAGACTAGGGTTACCAATAGGGCTATTTTAGCCCGGAGACTTCGGGAATTTAGTCCAATCTCCGGGCTGCGGGCCTATCCGAAATTTCTCCGGCCTCCAGGTTTTAAATGTTTAAAATTTCTTTAAACCTAAAAATCGTTTATAGCGATTAAAAACTTGTTAGTATTCGTTTACAGTGATAAATAGTTCGGCAAATGTTCAAAGAACAAAATGGTAAAGGGCGCATTGGGTTTTATTTAACCTAAGCTAATACCATTTTCACACCGCATTGAAATCTGAGCTCTTGCAAAATCTCCTGAAACCTCCATCGAAATTAGGAGGTTTCCACAGAGCTTCTGTGGGTTGAATGGTGAGGTTGTCGAAACAAATGCACAATTTAACACATACTACAAGTTCCACAAAACAGTTGACAAGCGGTTGACAGATTTTCAACTGTGTTACAAGTCAACTGCAAGTCACCTAAATCATATCTAGGAAGTAAGGGTTTTTTTTGAAAAATTGATTTTAAATAAGAAGTTGTAAGCGTCGATTGTTTTATTAGGTTATAGTTATGTAGCTTCTTGCTAGTTATATAAAATCACATGATGTGCGCAACTAAACTTGCAAAATTTTCTGCCAGTTTCACTCGCCGCTCTATGAACATACCTTCGATTTTTATAGAAATTATAATTTAATTATTATACCCTATCCTAAGGGTATATTAATTTTGACTCATAGTTTGTAACACCCCTTAATATTCTTCATAGACCCCTAAAAGTATATATATTTATGATCAGGACCAAAACCTAAGACTGTTTAGCAATGTCCGTCCGTCGCCAATTTATAGGCCTTTAAATTAAAGCTGAAATTTGGAACATATACTCCCTAGGGTCCCGAAATGGTGGAGTGTAAAATTCACACAATTTATAAAAAACAGTTTTAAAGCTAAAGTTAGAGAGATAGAGTGTTACAAACTTTACAAGATATGCAGGCACTGCCCTCTTTTAAAAGTTTGTCATATAAAGTTTTTTTGGCAAGCCTACATTTTGTGTGCGTTTTTAATAAAATACTGTTTTATTCGAAAATTTTTATAGAAACCGAAAAAAAATGTTTAACAGGATATTTAGCCAATATTTTTTCCAATATATCGCCTATACCAAGTTGTTGGCCACGCCCACTTTTTGGGGGCGTTTTTTCAAAAAAACTTTTTTTTTAATAATAGAACGAAATAAAATGCTGTCCATCATCTTCTTAATGCTTTCTCCTTTGGGGCATATAGAGATATGGATAGGGTATCTTACTGTTTACCTTTGACTGTAGCCTTTCCTTATATTTTAGTACTAAAAATATAAACATGCACCAGCGAAGCGCACAATTAAAAAAACATTTTTTGTTTCAATATTGAGTAGATATTTTTTGTTATTATATCATTTCATTGTAACAATACTTAAAATGAATTAAAACATAAATAATTTACATACTAAACATAAATGGTTTAGAAATTTAAGTTTGTACGAACGTCGTTTAAAAGAAAAAAACAAAAACATATAATTTGCGGGCGCCTCCGAGGCGCAGTTTATCTTTCTAGGTTTAATAAGATAAGTTAACAAACGGATAAGCTTTTTTATCCGTGTTCTACATGAGTTAACAAGCGAGTAGGGTTTTATGATTAATAAGGCTGACGATGTTTAACGATGCATCGATGCATTTCATTCAATGTATCGATAAACTAAGCCTTATATTGCACTATAAAAAGCTTATATAAGACTCATAGTATGGCGACGCGTAACGTTCGCACCACAGACACAAAAACACAAACAGAACAGACTAGGCTGTCATATGCGTCTATGGCAAGAGAGAAGAAACAAGAAAGTTCCCAATTATGAATAAGGGGATAAAAGGTCTGCAATCTCCGCCTGAAGCAGAAAGAAATCGATTGATTCGTAGCTTGTACACACGATGAATGAGGAGCTAGATTCGACAGTATATGGCGAAAAGATGTGTATAGCGCAGGGATGTGATCTGAAGGATGGTACGACTGAAAATAGTTTCGGATCACGAAACCGGTACGAAACTCTGTCACTAAACTCAGAGTACGAAACTTGCCGGTACGGAAATGATATGAAATAGTTTCGGATCACGAAACAAAACAAAGCTGATTGCTTAGAGTTTCGTACCAGGCTGATCCGAAATTATTTCGCGCCTTTTCGTACTCGTTTCGTACAATTTCGGATCACGAAACCTCGGTACGAAATGGTTTGTTACCAGTACGAGACTCTGTCACCAACTTTCTGTAAAAAAGTCATACGAAAGTAAACCTATTCATATAAATATATATGTATATAAGCATATCAGCCTGCTTCAAGTCCGGTGTAAAAATAACATTAACCATTAAGAAAGTATTAATATTGGGCAATGTGATATTGTCCTTAACCCGCATTGCCTTGAATGAAAGGGTTGGATGACTAGCTGATGGTAGCCTATTTTAAGATCGTTAAGAACTAGTGGCATACCTGCCTATCAGAAAGTGTCCAGTGATAATACAAATTGTAGCACTAATGTGCAATCTACTGACGGTGATCCAACCCTTAGGACGTTTTAGATTCAGCTTAAGGCAAAAGTGATGTTGACATCTAAGGTTAAATTTTTCCAGTGGATCCACTTTCAATATGAGCTTGCATCGAGGATTTTTGTTCGGACAAGATTGAGAGAGTGGTTCCAAATCTGTTAGATATGATCGGCAGTCTAGAGGTAGTAAAAAATTAATAGATTCCTGACTATTCGAAATAATTCGAATATCCTTTACGGATACCACGTTATTTTTAGCGAGGACAAGAATTCTTTAATCGCCATAATTTCAGCTTGAAAAATAATACAATGATTAGGAAGATGGAAAGAGAAACTGATGTTTAGTCCATCAGAGAAAACCCTTCACCCATTCCATCATACGTTTTTGAACCGTCGCGTCTTTTTAGATATGGATCGATTTTTTTAAAAAGTGGGCGTGGCCAAAAACAAGGTGATATATTATGAAAATTGTCTATATATATTTACATAAAGAATAGAGAACTATTTCTTATAACCGCAAATAAAATTTACTTTAAAATATCTACCAAACTTGATATACATATCAACTATTCGCAGCACATCCGTGACCAGCTGTTTTTTGTTGCCATTTGAAAATGTTGCAAAAGTCCCCGCGTTAATGTCATATTTTTGACATACCAACGGCTCACGTTGCCTCACATATTCACAGATAGGAGATCTAAGAGAGGATTTTGCGGCCATTTTCAAATACCGTTTGCGGGTTCAAGGGGAAATGGGTATGCACAGTTGACTAACTGCTGATTTCCATTTATGCTTAAGGTCATGCATTTATTGAATTCGCTAACATTCAGTGGCAAGCTTTTGCCTCTATCTATTATTTCTATTATTTCTTATGACTCCCGTCTTCTCTCTTTGCTTCCTGTCACAAAAGTGTCAGGCCCCAGAAGTATGAAAAATTGCCCCAAAAATAAATATGAAAAAAGACGGAATGACATAAGGCCATTATGTCTACATATGTATATTTAGTATGTGGACATAAGGTCCATATTAGAAATCCCTTAACGCCGCTTAGCGTGCCGTTGCTCCGCTCGGGGTATGTGATTTTCGTCAGACATGCGCCTATGGTAACAGTGCCTGAGTGGCCTGCTACGCGGGATTAAGGGATTTTAACTCTCTTTCCGCAGACGGCAGGTACCGCTCACATAAGTTCGTTGCTCCGATTTGGAGGCCATTTACATTTTCGATTTGAGGCCATTTTTCGTGGGGCCTTTTTCATATAGCCTTATTTGACATATCCAAATTGTAAGGTGTAATCCTCAAATTCATCAACTGCTCCCAAATTCTTGCTATCAAAAATTACATTTCATAGCGGCTACCATTAATACCCATATAATTCCATTTACGTGTGCAAGGTTCCCATTTGATTTGCATGTAAAAGCCCATATAAGTGAAGCATATGTGGGCTTACGCTTGGTGGTGAACTGAGTTAATTTGTCATCTGTGACCTTAAGGCAGTTAAGCAGCAAATGCTGAAGAATAGGAGATCATATTAGCTTTTAACTGAAAACGCAATTTATTAATTAATTATATTTTAATTCTCTTTTTTAGGCGATTCAATGACGCATCTCATGTTCCGAGAAAGTTTCCAATGACAGAGTCGGGCCCTTTATTTTATAATGTATTCGCACCAAAGGGATTTTGGAAACTCTTATAATGAAGCGACACAGTGAGAGCTTTAGGGAAGGGGAGCATTGTAGAAAGGGAGATACCCATGCACGTTAGTCTTAAATGTCTGTAATTTATAATCGAAGGAAAAACATAGCGTGGTAGAGCATTCCACAATCGTATTGTACGGTTAGGAACAAAATGTTTTTTCTTAAATGTTCGATCAAATATAGGCTTAATTAATTTTGTATTAACGACGAAACTAACGGATAAGTTACGAAATAAGCTACTAGCAGAAGCTAGACCAGAAAACTTAGAAACGATAAAAACGACATTAACAAGTTTATTTAAACCAAAAATAAATCCACTAAAGTTGCAAAATTTACTTGCGAAAGTATATCAGGGTAAGTTAAGCATAAACTTAAATGCGGAGAGAATAGAATCGTTGGTAGCCCAGTTAAATGAAATACAGGTAGCAGAGCAGGGAAAGTTAAATGGAGAGACCATAATTATACTTAATGATTAGTTGGGCCTCAATGCCTTCAAAAATGGGTTGAATAACTCAACTAGAACAGTTGTTCAAGCAGCAAGGGTAACAAAGCTCAATGAAGCAATACATATTGCCTCAGAAACTGAAGCTTCACCCTCACGCAATACCATAATGCGCCTTGGAAGCAGTTCTCGAGGAGACTTTAAAGATACCGTGCAAATTTTAACAAAAGTTTAAATAACAATACTAATCAACAAAGAGACCAAACCTACCAAAATAGGGGAAGAAGGTATTTTAGTAATAGTGGCATTGGGCAAAATAACCAACATAGAAACTACCAGCAAAGCAATAATAGATCGGGAAACGCAGGTTTTCCCGGTCAACAGAATCGGGGAAACGATGGCAGAAGAAGTTACTGAATCTAAACAAGGAAAATAATTTCGCAAATTTTGTTAGTTTAGAGGTTAATAATAGTAAAGGTACATTCACATTCTTGGTAGACACAGACGCGGGTATTTCTGTTTGCAAAAATGATATGGCAAAAAAATAACAGAAAATACAATATGCCAAATAAATGGTATAAGCAATCCGACATTACTTTGAAAAGCTACAACAGAGTTAGAATTAACGATAGGCGATAAGATAATAATAAAGCTTGAATTTCACGCAGTTAATAATGAAATGAACATACCAACAGACGAGATATTTGGGAGAGACTTCCTAAAAACATACAACTAGGACATATGTCCTAGTAGTATGCACAGAAGAAGACGAACTAGCACTGCCAATGAACATGGGCATGAAGAATATAGGCAAACTAACGTTACCACTAATGTCAGAAGTAGTCCAAGAAGTAGAAGTGCAACTTAATGAAGACAGGGTAGTAATCGGAAAAGAAATTAAAAACGGAATATTTGTAGCCAATACCATAACACCAGCAGAAGATCTGAAACACATAAGGATTGTGAACACGCAAGACAAAACGGGGACAATTGAAAATACAACGATCGGAGTACAACCACGGAGGAATTTTGAGATTCTAGCATACAAGAAGAATGAACCCCAATCTGAACGAATTGAAGAATTAAAAAGATAAATAAAGATTGAGAAAGCTAGCAGCGCAGAAGCAGAAATGATTTGGAATATTAATGAATAATTTCAAGACGTATTCCATGTTGAAGGAGAAACCTTAACTGTAAACAACTTCTATGAACGATATATAACAATGAAAGACAGTAACCCAACATACATAAAAAACTACAGGCTACCACATGCACAAATACAAGAGATAAACAAACAAGTACCCGATTTGGTGAACGAAGATATAGTAGAAGCATCGACAAGTCCGTACAACTCACCACTTCTAATTGTACGAAGAGCAAAAGCGGGAAAGAAAAATGGATACTAGTGGTATATTACAGATCAATAATAAGAAGGTAGTAGATGACAAATTTCCACTTACCAGACTGGACGATGTACTAATAAGCTGGGCAATCCAAAGTATTTTTCCACACTGGACATGACGAGTTCATTTCACCAAATACATGCACAAAAACTCGAGATCGTTAACAGCATTTTCGACCAATGAGCTACTAAAAATATTAATAAACAGCTTCCAGAGGATGTCATCAATACCTTGCAAGCAGCAGCATTTCTATACGTGGATGACATCATGGTATTTGGTTCAAAAATTAGAGAACACAATGATAACTTAATCAATGTACTGAAGAGACAACGCAGACACAATCTGAAGCTGAATCCGGGAAAATGCGAATTCCTGAAGCCAGAAGTCGTATATCTGGGACACTTAATAACAGCAGAAGCAGTCTGCGCTGATCCAGAAAAATACCAAATGATTAAAAAGTATCCAAAACAAAAGAATGCTGATGATGTAAGACCATTCGTACCTTTCTGCAACTATTACAGAAGGTTTATTCAAGACTTTGGGAGCACAGCCAGCCCACTGAATCAGTTACTGAAGAAGACGCAACTATTCACTTGGTCAGAAGAATGCGCCACTCTATTCAAGGTATTGAAACAGAAACTCATATCACCACCAGTGTTAAGCTTTCCGGACTAGGAGCTTTTTTGTCAGAAGGGGAGATTGGGAAAGATAAATCTATTGCATATGTGAGTAAATCACTAAAATAAAAAAATAATTGTTGGCAATGCATTAGGGATGCTTTAAACCGTACTTGCTCGGAAGAAAATGTATAGTTTACACCGACCACAGACCATAAGTAAGCCCATTTATACACAAAAATCCGTCTTCCAAGTTAACCAGGATACGTGTAGACCTGATGGATTATGACTATGAAATTGTATTCAAACAAGGAAAGATGAACACTAACGCAGATGCACTCTCAAGAATACAAATAAACTCAAGAAATTGAAATGCATGATGCCAAAACAAAATGTAGACGTAGTTACAAGAGCAATGAAGAAAAAGATGGAGGAAAATGAAACAAATAGAGCTACCGAAAACTGTGCAAGAGCTTTGGACTCAAATGTGGGGATTGATCACTTTAACATATGGGACTGTACATCAATATCTGACATTAGGCGAATGAAGAAAATTTAATTCAAAGAGATAGAAAGAAAAAAAAGATGGTACCAAAAGAAATAATATAATTATAACAGCGAACACTATAGTTGTGGAATTTAGCGATAATTCTCTGTCAGAGGTAAAATAGATTTTAAAGAAGCTTATTCAGGATAAACAATGCCGGTGTTAATAGACTAGCGTAAGCGGGAGATAGATTGATATTTAGAAATATGGACGCCCATGAATATAAAGAAACATTTGATAAGCTGTAAAAAATAGAAACATTGGCGAATGTTTAGATATATCAATATATGATCCTCCGAAGCAAGTAATAGATGAAGACGAAAAACACAGATTAATTGAAGACCACCATAGCTCGAAAATAGGAGATACATTGTGGTATCAGAAGATGCATCAACAAATGAAAACAGAAATATGTTTGGACTAGTACCTCATTCGACACAATTTGAATAGACACTGTAGACCCTTTGAGACCTTCGAAAGGATTTAGATACATATTAACGATACTATGTGAACTAAGAAATTTTGTGGAAGCATATCCCCCCCCCCCCCATATCATCATGAAACGTTAGGAGCTTTAGAAAGCAATCATAGTGTATTAAATTATTATTTAATGATCATAACAGATAAGGATAATTGGGATGAGTGGCTACCATATTACACATATTGTTATAACTCAATGCCACATAGCGGTACTATGTCTTCACCATTCGAATTAGTTTTTGGAAAATTGAGCGCATTACCATGCGAAATTCTAACAAATAAAGATAAAATATATGATTTATATAACTACTTGAGTGAATTAAAATGTAAATTAAGATATTCCCATATGCAAGCTATAAATAATCTATTAGAAGACAAGCACAAAAGAAAGAATTAACAAGTTAATGTAAATAAATCCAATTTTAAAGTAGGTGATAAGGTGAGGTTAAGAACTCAGAATAAGAAAAATTTGATATACCATTTAAAGGTCCATATGAAATAATCTCACAAAATGGTCCTAACAGTTGTATTATGATAGATAATAAGGAATATGAAATATATAATAATAATTTAATTAAATCTAGACAAGAATAAATCTAGAAAAGTAAGATAGTATGCGCATAATTAGGATTATCACATGTTAATAAAGGGTGATTTTTTAAGAGGTTTACAACATTTTTTAAAAAAAAAACACAAAAAATTCGAAAAAATGAATGAAATATTTATTTGAATCGATAGTTTGAACCTTGCAATTTAATGTTTAAAGATAATTTCATGCAAATGTTGACCGCGGCTGCGTCTCAGGTAGCCCATCCGCTGAGTCCAATTTTGGCATACTCTTTCACACATATCGGCCGGTATCTCACGAATGAATGCATGGATGTTGGCTTCCAGTGCGTCAATCGAAGCGGGCTTGTCCCTATACACATTAGCCTTGGTATACCCCCACAAAAAATAATCTAATGGTGTCAAATCGCACGATCTAGGCGGCCAATTGACCGGCCCGAAACGTGAAATTAACTGTTCACCAAACTCGCCTCGCAATTGCGCCATTGTTTCGCGTGCTGTGTGGCATGTGGCACCGTCTTGTTGAAACCACATATCATGCAAGTCAAGAACTTCCATTTCGGGCAAAAAAAAGTTTGTTATCATCGCTCGGTAGCGTTCACCATTGACAGTAACGCTGCGATTCGCATCATCTTTGAAGAAATATGGCCCAATAATGCCGCCGGCCCATAAACCGCACCAAACAGTGGCTTTTTCGGGATGCATTGGTAGCTGTTGCAATGCTTCTGGCTGATCTTCACTCCAAATGCGGCAATTTTGCTTATTTACGTACCCATTCAACCAAAAATGAGCCTCATCGCTGAACACAATTTTTCGATAAAAAATCGGATCCTCGGCCAGCTTTCCAAGAGCCCATTCACCAAAAATTCGGCGTTGTGGTAGGTCGGCTGGCTTTAGTTCTTGCACCAGCTGTATCTTAAAAGGCTTTACGCCCAAATCCTTCCGCAAAATTTTCCACGTAGTGCTGTAACAAAGGCCTAACTGCTGGGAACGGCGCCGAATCGACATTTCGCGGTCTTCTGTCACACTAGCTGATACGGCCGCAATATTTTCTTCAATACGCACAGTACGTAAACGTGTTGGTGGTTTAATGTCCAACAAAGTAAATTTGGTGCGAAATTTGGTCACAATCTTCCGAATAGACTGCTCAGAAGGTCGAGAATGCCGATCATAAAATGGAAGCAGCGCGCGATGAACATTTCGAACCGAGCACGAATTTTGATAGTAAAATTCAATAATTTGCAAGCGTTGTTCATTTGTAAGACGATCCATGGTTAAATTGCAAACCAAACTGAAGTTGTTTGACAGTGACACAAGGTACTAAACACACGTCAGCTGTCAAAACCAGTGTTGCCAAAACCAAACCAGCTAAAAAATCACCCTTTATGACATAAATAAAGCACATCTAATATATTCATGACAATGACATTTAAAAATTGAGGAAATGTAAGCAAATATCATTTTTTAACATTAATTTAGCATTATTTAACTTCGTATCGCCCCATATACCTGAAGGTGTCGCATGGCATTCGATTGGTATTGGCAGTGATTTATGCTACGTAATGGCTTACTTGAGTTCATGTGTTTGTTATTATTACTGTTTACACTTTCATTCGCTGAACCCACGAGTCATAAACTAGATTATAGGAATCATATTTTTGTAAAACTAGAACTTAAGCATCATATTTAAGAATCGATTAGAATACTTTATGCTGATAATTGTATAACTTTTTTTTAGTCCTGAACACAATCTTGACTCACACTTAATTACGGCAGTAATTTGCCTCCCTTGAAGTGAGCTGCGTGCAATCCCCGCCTCCGCACTCAATTCAAAGACCAAACGATTAAACCTTAGGAGTCTTCGTAACACCAGCAATGATGCTCCCAAGGATATTGTTGACCCTGTACGAAATGAACTTCCTGCCGTAACACCTAACGCTGATACTGTAATTGTATCTATTCCCAGAGCTAAAAGTGTTTTTATTTCAAGCTTGAAACCCACTACTTTCTGTGCTGATGTCCTGCATCATTTGGTTTCGAGTAAACTTATTCTAAATGAAGATTCAATTAAATGGACGAAAATTAGCAAACGTGACAGATACCCCTTTCAAAATTGTTGCGTCTTATCCCTACTTTGATTTACTTTTAAATAGTGATGTATGGCCCCAAAATACCCTAGTTAAAGAATTCACCCGCCGTTATTCTAAAAAACACAAATTAGGCCATTCCTCCGCTTTAAAAAACTAGGAAGGCTGTCCTATACTAAGGGGACTCCGCTCAAAAACCACTGAAATTTACTGAAACTACCAAGTCCTTGGACGTGACATCTTCTCCTTGACTAAAACATGGCTTAATGCCAGTATTTCAGACACGGATCTCTTTAATCCTGAATTTTTAGTTTATGGAAATGACCGTCATATAAGTGATATTAATGCGATGGGAGGTGACTTGTTCTAATTTTGAGTCATGTAGGATCGACTTTCCATCCGAAATTAATATTGAACTCATTTGTATAAAAATCATATTGATGATGATCAAGATGAACATGTTTATGTAGTTAATGCGTACATTCCGTTATATCGTCTCCGCCATTTGTACTCTGAGTTGTCTTTGGTACTTGACCATATTTTTGACATATCATGTTGTAATAGCACTATTTTACTACTTGGCGACATCAATCTGCATCATATCGGATGGGAATGTTCTGAAGATGAATCTCATTTTAAACTCTCTATCGCATCTGCACAACAAGAGCTATTGCTGCTTGATCACATTTTATCTTTTTACTTACAGCAAACGCTGCATAAAAAAATTTAAAAATCGACTTCTCGATTTAGTCTTGAATATTGAATACTAATATTATAATCAGTTATTATCAATGGCCTTGTCATCACAAACCTCCTATACACTGAAAATATATACGTGGGACATTAATTCAATGTTATTCAATTATCACGATTAAAGTCTAATTAAATGGTTTGAAAAGTTATTTGTACCTCTCGCTTTGCCTTGAGTTTAATGACTGACTTGTGTTTGACCATGGAAAGGGAAATTGCATAGATATTTGCGCGGGAGAGTACCTGAGCAAAACGGAAACATTTATTGGTGTGTGTGCCGCATGGAAAGAAGAAATAGGTATGATCCCACATTCGGCCGTCCTGACTCGACATCCGCCTCGGATGTCCGACTCCATGGTTTCATGCCATCTGCTACGGTGTGGTCTTATTCGGTCCCTCGTGATCTCCCAACTTCTCGACTTCGTAGCGGTCATGATTGTTAACCCGCGTCACTTTATATGGCCCATAGAACTTCGGCCTAAGTTTGAGGCCAGGCCAAATTGAGTCCTATTGACGGCAACTAAATCCAATTGCTAAACCGTCGGCGCCTTTCTCTTGCGGTTATATTCGGCGATATTTTCGCACTGCAATTCAACGATGTTACGCCTCGCTGCTTTCCGAATGTCTTCTCGTGCTTCGTCGAGCTCGTCGATCAACTCTGATTGAGCATCTCTCGAAGCTGGATATCGTCTATCACCTTCATCTCGGGTCCGCTAGGTATTCGAAAAGGTGAACACTTCGTAATTCGAGGTGAAGTGGAATTAATAATTTGCTGCGCCCTACCGATGTGTTTATACCAACTCTTAGGATTTTCTAGTGACATCTTTGATAGCAATGGTATCAGCAACCTATTTATCCGCCCCACCTGTCCGTTCCCACGTGGTACATCTGTGGTAATAACCACATGGGTGATGTCTTCCTTCTCGCAATACTCCGCTAAAACCTTGGACGTAAAAGCCGTGCCTCGATCGTAAATAATGCTCCTTGGATTCCCAAACGTCTCGGACTGTCTCCTCAAAAAGTCGACAATTTCTTCGCTGGTCGTGCTCTTCGTGGGGTACAACCACACAAACTTAGCAAATGCATCCACAACGACGAGGATGTGGTTATACTGCCTGTGCACCATTTCTATAGCAGCTGGTATAGCGACCAACACCTTGGCAGGATTCTTGTAAGCGACGTCATACTTTAGGAAGTAATCGCTGTGGCTCGTGTGCTGTAGGACCTTCTTCACTACACTAACCTTCTCGTCTTGGGCTTGCGCTTCTCGAACTCGGTGACTCAGGGTATCCACAATCTACATTACTACTCAACTTAGAGCATCTGCACGGCGCATCTGCGTTCCGGATCAGTGAATCACCTTATAATCAAAGTCGTTAAGCATTATTGCCCACCTCGTCACTCGATCTGATAAATCCTTCTTTCCGATTGTCTTGGTAAAAGCGTTGCAATCGGTTACCATAGTAATTGGCTTTCCCAATAAGTAGATCCTCCACGAATCTCGAAGGACGGCTTAAGCGTCCCATCCTCAGTAATGTAACCCAAACGTTGGTAGTCGCAACACATCCTAAACGTCCCGTCCTTCTTTGAGACTGAAAGCACTGGAGAGGTAAACTCTGAGGCGCTGGGTTGCACGATCTCTCAACCATGCGTCTACCTGCCTTTCTACCTCCTCCTTCCATGTTGTACCATTCTTCTCGGTCGTTGGTACAGCGGAGTTTCGTCTTTAAGTATGATTTTCATCTGTACTGGCGTCTCGACATTGGCTCGCGAACTGTATGCTCCAATGAGTTGATCGACTTTTCCCGACAGATCCCTCGTCAAATAGAATAAATCGACATCGGTAGATCTACCAAGGGCCAAACTCTCCCCGTTGCACACCAACGCACTGAAGTCTTCGCGTAATTCGTCGAGTAGCCTCCCTTCATCTGCAGTCTTAGTTTAGTGTTCAGCCTTGGCACGTAACCCCCTAGAACTTTCTGTCACGATGTCTAGTCGATCATTTTCACTGGTCGCTGCCTTCGTCTCCTGGTACCTCTTAGTGGATGCATCATTTGACTTGGCCACGGCTACGGAACTCTGAGCGCCATCGTCGTCGTCGGTGGTAGTCGCAGCCGCAGATCTATCCTCCTCCGTACGTCGTCGTCGAAAATGTACCTCTGCCGATAATTCCATTTCACTACGGAACATGTCTCTTCGAACTTCCGAATCCAAACAACGACATCTTGATTCGCCTCATCACCGAACCTAGCCAAATTCTCGCGGCGCCTTGACCACTTGTATGTGAATAACACCTTCCCGCGTCGCTGGTTCCATAATACCATACCATAATCATGTTCATCTTCAACTAATGCTTTATAGTTCTCTTTACTTTTGCCTGCGCCGCTTTTTTCTGTTGATGCAGAAACATCGTCGATCAGCCTACCATCAACATTCTCGTCATCGACCAACGCTTTAGCGTTCCCGTTGCTCAGGGTCGTCCCGTCCACGATAGTGCATGACGAGATAACGTTTTCTGCCAACCTCTTCCGCAACTCCTCTTTATAACCTGACGTCGATAGCCCTAATGTCCGTAGACACTCTCTCAACTCATCCCATCTCATCATAGCAATTTCTTTCCCCAGAATACATTTTAAAATAGCAGAAAAAGAACATAAGGAAAGGCTACAGTCCGCTGGGGGCGAACAGTATGATACCCTATCCATATCCCTATATGCCCCAAAGAAAAAAGCATTAAGAAGATTTTATTTTATTCTATTAATTAAAAAAAATAAAAATAAAGTTTTTTTGAAAAAACGCCCCCAAAAAGTGGGCATGGCCAAAAACTTTGTATGGGCAATATGTTGGAAAAAATATAAATATCTTGCTAAACCATTACATTAGACTTTAATCATTATAATTGAATAAACTTGAATTAATATCCCACATAAATATGACTGGAAATCAGGTCGAAAGTTTACCATATGCTGATAAGATGGAAGCAATCGAGCGCGGCACTCCATCTGTATACCAAAATAATTCAATTGTACTGTACATGCTCTTAATAACAATGGTGAGAGATGAGGTGTACAACTTGCTGGTATGCCTTCAATTATAGAAACAAAGCCCTCTCATTACCCAACGTACGGTTTAAGGGACAAATGCCTTAGCGTAAGCAACTCAACGTAAGTAAATTCAAAAATTTGGCAGTTGTAACTCAATTTTAATACTAAAACTTATTTTGTGCTTATGTTTGGCCAACACTGTGTATGCAATGAATTGTAAGATGGTGATGGGGTAACCAACCCCTGTGGAAGGTCGTTGGTGGCTGCTGCCGTGAGAGGGGGGAGGAGTGCCAGCTCACTAAGGCACTTCCCCTGTTTCCGGACAAATTCTACGGATGGATCAACGGTGGCGTCCACAGTTCCAGTTAGGTGGAACAAGTGATCGCCCTATATGAGCTGCTTCGACTTATTTGAAGCCCAGGTCTATAGGGATATTCAACACTAAGCCAGGGTATTGGAAAAGAGTTGGTGGCGGATGAGCCCTTGATGGGTCAACGGCAGCACTCACATCCCCGAAGTGGGTTACTGGCACCGGAATTACCGGCCTACTGTCTTAGGGTCAAGAACAGGGCCTGGCCCTCCAGGTAGGGGTTTGTGCCGTCGCGGTAACATCCCGACCACGTCCGGCAGCCTCGGTTATAAATGAACCTCAAAGGCATAATAGACCCGGAACGTAAACGGACATGCGAGTGTGTACCTGGAATGTGCGGACACTCTACACTCCAGGTGCTACTCAAAAACTTGAGTCTGTCCTCTCGCGGTACAAGGCCGACATTACCGCGATCCAGGAAATACGATGGATAGGATCAGGTACTATGAAAAGACAAAATTGCGACATATATTACAGTTGTAAAAAAGATTGTACATGTTAGGATTTGGATTCGTCGTGGGAAATCGGCGTGAATCCAAAGTAATGGACTTCAAGCCGATAAGTGACCGCCTGGCTGTGATCCGCATTAGAGCTACATTCCAAAATATTAGCCTTATATGTACACACGCCCCTACCGAAGAGGCTGAGGACCCTATCAAGGAGGAATTCAATGACCTCTTGGACGGAGCCCACGGAGCCTGTCCGGAGTACGATGTCAAAATTGTACTCGGGGACTTCAATGCTAAAGTCGGCAAGGAAAACATCTTCGGCGGATTAGTTGGTAAGCACAGCCTCCACGAAACGACAACAGATAACGGCTACCGCCAACCAAATCGATGCAAGCCACGCATCCAACCCTGGAACGTGCACCCTTACCGAGGGGCAAATGTCGACTCTAACCATTTTCTTGTTCAGCTAGATTCAGAGCTCGACTGTGCAACGAGAAGAAGCTGCGAACTGCCCAAAAGAAGAAATTCGACGTTAGACGGCTTAGCACATCTGGAGTCGCCAGAGCCTACAAAGAGCGCCTGAGTGAGAAACTCCCCACCGTGCATTCAACTACCACAGACGCCAACAACCAGTGGTCTCAGTATAGCGACATCATCAAGGAGGTAGCCGAAACCACCCTAGGATACCAGCCACCCCAGAGAAAAAGCCGGTATGATGATGTATGCGTATACCGGAAAAAGGTGACAGAAGATGCCCACATTAGAACGCTGCAGAGGAAAACAAGGGCAGCAAGGGATGAGTACCGAGCCGGGAGGAGAAGAAGATCCAGCGTAGAAAGAAAAGAGAGCACGCAGTCTCCCAGCTCAAGGAGATCGAAGAGTCCCGCGACCGAAATAACATCCAGAAGTTCTATAAGAAAGCCAAGCAACTGGCTGCTGGCTTTAAGACCGGAACACAGGCTCTTCCTAACAGCGATGGAAACCTAGTCAGCGACGCGCAGGGAATAGTAGATGTATGTAAGCAGCATTTCCAGCAGCTGCTAAACGGACAAAATGTAGAGAGAGTGATGGGGCAAGAAGAGAACCCGCGTCCAGTCAATGAAGGCCCAGTCCCTCCGCCCAGTATAGAAGAGATAGGCTTAGCTTTAAAAAAGCTAAAGAACAACAAGGCCGCCGGCTCTGATGGTCTACCTGCAGAGCTTTTCAAATGCGGAGGTGATGTTATGGTAGGGCGCATGCACCAAATCATCAACCAAGTTTGGGTGGAGGAAAGCATGCCCGATGACTGGACCATCAGCTCCATATGTCCCATCTACAAGGAAGGCGATCATATGTCTTGCAATAACTATCGAGGCATATCCCTGCTTAATGTCGCATATAAGATCCTATCCAACGTACTGTGTGAACGTCTCAAACCTTTCTGCAACACACAAATCGGTACGTACCAGTGTGGCTTCCGGCCCGGCAGATCAACTGTAGACCAAATTTTCACACTAAGGCAAATCCTGGAAGAGACCAACAAGTTTCAAGTCGAGACACACCATTTCTTCATCGACTTTAAAGCCGCATATGACATCATTCATCGTCAGGAGCTTTTCATGGCGATGGCCGAATCGGGATCCCGTCAAAACTGATCCAGATGTGTCGCATGATACTAAATAACACGCGATGCAATGTGCAGTTTGGCAGCATCTCATCTGAACTCTTTCAAACATGCACCGGATTTCGTCAAGGAGATGCGCTGTCTTGTGATTTCTTCAATCTTGTTCTTGAGCAGATAGTGCGCAAGGCAGGTGTCAACACGGAAAGCACTATCTTCAACAGATCAGTCCAAATGCTGGGGTATGCGGAGGATAAAGATATCATCGGTCGATCCCAGCGTGCCGTGATAGAGGCTTTCACGGCTATTGAAGAACAGGCTCCAGCCAAGAGGATCTTCGAATCCCAGCCCCCAGGTTCGAGACGACAAGGAAGACCGAACCTCCGTTTTAAAGACCAAGCCATCGCGGATGCCAGAGCGCTTGGTCTGAGCAACTGGAAGCAGCGTGCTCGGCATCGCAGAGGGTGGAAGGCTACCGTATCTCAGGCAGGGACTCTTCACGGGTCGGGAGCCCGTTAAGTAAGGAAGTAAGTAAGTACATATATACTCTTAATAACAAAGGTGAGAGATAACTATTACCCACGTTAATGGATTACGTGTTCGCACATGATCACGATTTTTTATCAGTCTACGACGAATATTAAGGGGTTTTACAAACTATGTGTTAAAATTAATATACCCTTAGTATAGGGTATGAAAACCACAGACCAGTGACCAAGTGACTAGCGTCTAGTGAAACGCGAAACAGAAAAAAAATATTAACAAGTCACACCGGTTAGCAATAGCGAGTGATTTTTAATTATATTTGTATGCGGATGTTGTTGCTGAGTAAAAATATCTTATTTTGAGTCCAAGTAGTTCATTAAACAGACTTTGAACGAAAAAAGAAGTGAACTTCTCCTTCACCTAATTCCATAAAATAAATTTCAGTCCTTAGAGCTTTGAAATACGCATATTTAAAATCCAACAATATACTTCTACAGGCTCCTAAAGCTTAGCAATTTTAGTAACATCTTTCCAAAACTCCTTTTATTTTTAATATGTTAATTGACCAAGATTTTCAAATCGATCTCAGTGATGTAACGCTGGTGCGTTTATCAACTCTAAAAGAAAACGGGCGGCGCTCGGTACATTTTATTTTTTGTAGATATTTATTAGTGTTTCGTACTTTTTCTTTTTTCGTTCAATAAAGAAAAAATATCTGACTTGAACTGAAAAAGGGCCCATTGTTTTTCTCAGTAATCCAGCTATTTTGGCATTGTTTTTATCTAAAGAAGTTTAGCCTGCATGGATATCAGTTAGTGCCCTTATTCTTTCCACATCGCGGGCTCTCCGTTGGTAAACGTAGTGATGAAGCCTACCAACTACTGCCACAATACGCCAATGCTGCAATCTGGAATTTAATTTCACAGGGCTAAAATTCCATATCCATATGCAAATTATTCACTACTGTTTTATTTAGAGAATCCCTAATCTTTTTTTTTACCTGTAATGAGTTTTATGAGCTTTCAGATTGTTTTCAAAGAATTGTGACCCGTACGGTTTCTGGTCGTTCTACTTCTTTGACAACAGGGATGCTGCTGCAGATATGTTTACAAATATGATTAATCTGGTTGTCAACCATTTAAACCAGCCAAGATGAAGATATACTACAAAGTCCCACTGGTAGTAAAAACTTTTGGTCGTTTGTCAAGAATATAAAGATTTTTAAGATCTCAGATTGGATTTTTAACTTTGTGCACTTTAAAATTCATTGCAAAATAATGTTAATAAAATAAATTAGTATGCATTGCCGTCTGCCTGATTGGCAATATATTTATATACATACATAAATAAAAAAATCTAGTAGCATATTAAATTGAATCAATATTTATCAAAAGTTGCCTGATATTATTCTCTCCCGATATTATAATTATGCGATTTTACAATATTAAAATAAACTGGGAACATTGACATCGTTGAGGAGTGATATGACTTAATTCTCTAAGAGGACAGCACTTCCCAAGATATTCCTCCTCGTTTCTCTCACTATTTGACACCTACCAATGCAGTGATGTGTATCCTACCTTTCTGCTAAGTTAAATAAGCTGCATAATTTACATAGATCCTTCCTGTATGGTGCATTACTAAGTTGAAGAAGTTTTCCCCGAAGCCTCAACATGATCGTTATTTCAGCAATGCTGCATTCATCTCTGAGACAAATTGTGGTTCAAGCGGCTATAGGCTAGTTCTGTTTAGCGATCCCGTAGCTTCCTCTAAGTATCGTGACCTAGCCTGTTCATCGGTAACTTCAATTATCTTATAAAGCTGATTCTTCAAACAACTTACATCATCGTGGTTAATATGGATATTACAAATTCGAGCTAGTGCCAACCACTCTTTGTAACATACAGTTCTACGGCGGTTTATCATAAGCTGTAAAGATTCTGGTGATTAGGCCAATAGCTCTATTTCATCGTCGACTAGAAGGGCCTTCAGTATGAATACTCCTGCATACACTTTCCTCCAGACAAGAAGTCTATAATGTTCTCAATGAAATGCGAGAAAAGACCATTCCGTACCATGGAGTACCGGTCTACCGTGTCAAAGGCTACCTTAAAATCCACAAAGAATGTGTTAACTTGTTTACACTGCTGGCAAAAGGATTCAACGATACTATTTAAAACGAACAAGTGATCAAGAGTAGAATATGCTGGTCTGAACCCGGCTTGGAATTTTTTCAGGAACTTATTTTCTCCTATCCACTGATGAAGTCAGCTTTGCATAATTGCTGTGAATATTTTGTTTGCTGTATTTAGAAAAGAAATTAATTTTTGCTGGTACCATTTATTAACCTCATTCCAAAAGAATCACACAGTTCCACTAACCGCTTACGGATTATTGTCGGATTATACCTGCTAAATAATTTTCAGCTCCTCCTTCTTTTTCAACTCTCGGGTTGAAGTCCCCAATCAATCAAATTACATTCGGGTTACGGCCACACAACATTATCTCTTGGATTTTTTAGAAGTCTCGTTCCCAATGGTTACATTTAATTTAAACAGGAAATTCATGGAAATTCTTCTTATCCATTAATATATTTATTAATATAAATAGATAATATTCTCAATAAATTTAAATTCACATTTGTTATCCCTCCGCTAGCAATTCCCCTTTCATGCGCCCTCATCGCTGGTATCTATTTAAATACATGGTTAATAAATTTGTTTTCAAAGTTGCTATAATTAATATTCATATAAGTTTCATATAGAAAATTAACTCGAACTAACTAACAAAATTAAAAAATTCACAAAGCAACACCCCTTTTTAATTCTGCTATATTATAAGATAAAATTCTATACTTTTTTAGTTTCAGAATTAAATTTTTGGATTTATTACTTCTACTTGGGCAGACGGCATTACAATTAAAAGTTCAGCGGTAACACTGCATCCCCAGTGTAGTTCCATTATTAATCGCTTCTCTCTCATACATTACAGTCTCCAATGAACTGTCACCAATCGTTTGATACTAAATTGACATTCCGCTCGCAACTTCGCCTTCACTAAAGCTTTTTTTGTTGTCATTGCAGAATGTCGGTTTGTTGCCGAATTTGCGTCTCTATCTTGTCGTTGTTCGTGTTCATTTCGCCTCTTATGCAGGAGTAATAGCTCCAGTATTCTGTTACT
The DNA here is from genome assembly GCA_963576555.1 of Ferdinandea cuprea. NCBI lineage: Eukaryota > Metazoa > Arthropoda > Insecta > Diptera > Syrphidae > Ferdinandea > Ferdinandea cuprea. The sequence goes on from OY754962.1 coordinate 1,128,723, forward strand.
AATTTTCGGTGGTCTTCGCTCCATTTAAGCGCCGTTGCTCATTATACTTTTCTATTTTTGTACTGTTGGTAAGTTAGTTATTAGTCTGACTGTCTGTCCTGTCCGGGGGTCGTATGACGAAATGCTTCGACGGAGTTGCTTCAAAGTTCGTATATACGGTCATTAGGGTTACATCTCGCGGAATTTTTGCTGTATCGTTTGAAATAGTGGTACCAGCTATTAAATTTTTTTGGTCAAAATCACTTATCACCATTTTGCTTGAAAATGGTTTCAAAGGTTTTGGTCTTATGTTGTACTAAGGATGCCAAAAATACTGCATACTCTGTTTTCTGGGGAAACAATTTAATAACGGTAATAAATAAAAACGCCAGTAATATAAAAGTAATAAAAGGAATTCCAAACTATTTTACTAATTTTTATTAATATTTTTTTTTATATAACGATTTGCTTAAATTTAAATTAAATTCATTTACTCAAAAACGATCTGAACTATTTTGATTAAATTTTTTAGGCTTGTATTTTTAACAATTATATAAAAAGTGTCCAATATGCAAAATTCCTTCAAATTTTTCAAAATCTAAAAAGTGATTTATGATCAAATGCTATCATTCTCTTTGAGGTGATTTAAAAATTAACATTATATAACGGGAAGTCATGCACTTTATTTTTTTGGTCACACTCTGATAATAACTTTAATATTTATTGAAAATAAAACATACTAAACTTATGAATTGACTTCATTTTGGATTTTTTACGATTTAAAAAACCGTTGTATGCTCAGAGTTTCGTGTTGCTATATTTTAAGAATGCTAATAATTTAGCCTCAACATCTATCCCAAAACTCATTTGCAATGACACCCCAGCTACCATATCTTTAGATAATGCCAATCTGCTTGCTGCTCATTTTACAACTAGCTCATCAAAAAGGGATTTTCCTAGACAGTCCCAAAAAAGCAAATCGTCCTCGCCCTCCTCCTACCGTCCAATTGCACTTACTTCCCTTCTTTTCAAGGTCTGGAAAACGCTGATAAATCATGAGATCATGAAATATCTTGAATACCGAAAACCGGCACTACAGTTTTCGCGGCAACAGGTCCACTGCTTATTTGAAGACATATCTAACCGAAAAGAGGAACCAATCTAATCACTTCGGTAGTGATGTGGCCTACCAACTTTTATATCAATATGACCAATATTCCAATTCGGAATTTCATTTCATGTGACTAAAATTCCGTGTCCGTAGGCAATTAATTCACTACTGTCTGATTTACAGAAGCCCTAACCAGGACAGGCATTCAACTTATATTGAGTTTGCTGCACTGTCTAATTCTATCACCGGAATTGTAACCCATTATCCTCGTACTGAAATCGTCATTGCGGGCAATTTCAAATGCACAATTCAAGTTGGCTTCGACATTCTGGACTGGATTGTAAATGAGCCGACACGGATACCAAACATAAGCGGTCATAACGCCAACACACTGGACTTGTTCCTTACCTCCCACCCTGATAAATACACCAAAAATGCACTATCGCCTCTAGGTTCGTCAGACCATTATATCATATCGGCGAATTTCGTATACTCCAACCACACAGTTAAAGAACAAGCTTTTAAAAGAACCATATGGCAATACGAGAAAGCCAATTGGGAAGCTTTTAATGGTTTCTTTAGGAGTTTAAACTGGTCGTTGTGCTTCCTCGACAATGACGTGAATGCTGCTGAAGATATGATTACAAATACAATTTACCTGGGTGAATTTATCCCTAACAGGACGAAGAGTATCAAATTTAAGGAAAACGCGTGGTGTGACTTGAGCTGCACAGAAGCTATCAGGGCTTCTAAGAGGTAAGTTTTCCCAACCCAACTGAGGAAAACTGAAAAAAGTTCAAACGAGTCACAAATGACTGCAGGGTATTGCAGTTCATGTCAAATTCTCCTACGACCAAAATTTGAAGCAGCAAATACTACAAAGTCCCACCGGTGTTAAAAACTGTTGGTCGTTTGTAAAAAACTTCAAAAATTCGGCGTCTTTATCTGTTCCGACACTCATTTACAATGACATTCCAACTGTCAGCTCTTCCGACAAAGCCAATCTGTTTGCTTCTTATTTTGCTGCTAGCTCAACTCCTCTGTACTCGAGCGCATAGAACATTTAATCAGAAATCCACTTCCGCACTCATAGAAATGCAAGAATACTACAAGATCTCAATATACATAAATACGCTGGTCCGGATGGTATGTCCCCTATCGTTCTAAAGAGGTGTTCTTCTACACTGGCAAAACCACTGCGTAAGCTTTTCTATATATCCTATTCCTCAGGGCTCTTTCCGAGAAGATGGAAAATAGCATTTTTCCAGCCCGCCCCAAAAGAAGCGAATCGTCCTCTCCCTCCTCTTACCGACCAATTGCACTAATATCGCGACTTTCCAAGGTCATGGATATGCTGTTGGATTATCAACTTATGAAATATCTTGAATCCAGAAAAGATCTTAATGACCGGCAGTACGGTTTTCGCAGCAACAGATCCACTGGTGATTTGATAACATATCTAACCGAAAGTGGAACCAATCTGTTCACCATGATGGTGAAAGCAACGTCGTTGCGCTTGATATTTCAAAGGCATTTGGCAGAGTTTGGCATCCGGCTCTCTTGTCGAAAATGCCTGCATTTGGAATCGATGATACTCTTCTACAGTGGATTAGAAACTACCTTTCGGACCGTTCAATACAAGTTGTTTTGAACGGTTTCAAGTCTGCCACTCACCAAATAAATGCTAGGTCCCCAAAGCGAATCCCCAACTCTCTGCCATTATCCACGGATTGCATTTGCATTGCCGAAACCGACTTTCCATCCTCGGTATGTGCATTAACGACAAACCTCGTTGGAATGACCACACATTCGATGTCGCCAAGAACCCTGTGAAATATTTAGGCTTCCTTATGCGATGCAAGAAATATTTCACCCCTTCTGATCTCGCTAGAATATACAAGGAATTTATTCGCCCAGAACTTGAGTACAATGCGCATATCTGGTCTTGTGCACCAATAAGATACTTGGAGCTACAGGACAGGATTTAAAAACATGCGGTAAAACTTATTGAGACATCGTGATTTCAAGTGATTTTGCGGTTGAACTGCTGTAGAAGTTGAATGCCACTGGATATTTCGTTTGACCACTTGTGGAGTACCGATAAAGCAATGACAGGCAAGAGACATTAAGACGATGACTAAGAATCAAGTGATTTCACGATGTCATCGATCGATGACACGATGTCTCTTGCCTGTCATTGCTTTATCGGTACTCCACAAGTGGTCAAACGAAATATCCAGTGGCATTCAACTTCTACAGCAGTTCAACCGCAATACTCGCCATGATAGGAATGCACATCAGTTTACCCTTAAGCATGTATTCGGACGTACTGTGAAATTTAAAGATTCCTTTCTCAACCGCACAATACGAATGCGGAATGCTCTACCACGCTCTGGTTTTGCTGCACATAATAGTTTACACTCATTTAAAACCAACGTGCATCGGTTTCTCCCTTCATTTCCTTACTGTCCGCGCTGTGTCACTTCATTATAAGGGTATCCAAAGTGCCTTTAGTGCCCGCATATTAAACCAAACAAAATAGTTGATTCGGTAGATTTACATAGTTAAACATAAGGAACGGCTACAGTCCGCTTGTGGCGAACAGTATGATACCCTATCCTTATCCCTATGTATCCCAAAGAAAAAAAGCATTACGAAGATGATGGATAGCATTTTATTTCATTCTATGAAATTTATAGAAAAAAAATAATTTTTTCAAAAAACGCCCCCAAAAAGTTGGCGTGGCCAAAAACTTTGTATGGGCTATATATTGAGAAAAATATTGGCATAATATATTGTTAAACATTTTTTTCGATTTCTATGAAAATTTTCGAAGAAAACAGCATTGTAGTGAAAAACGCCCACAAAAAGAAGGCGTGGCAAAAAACTTTATAAGACAAATTAATAAAGGTGGGCAGCATCTACATATCTTGTGAAGGTTGAGCAACTTTATCTCTCTAACTTAAGCCTTAAAACGGTTTTTTCTAAATTGTAGGCGTGGCAGTGGGCGTATTTTACAAATTTTAACACTTTACCATTTCGGAACCCTAGGGAGTATATGTTCCAAATTTCAGCTTCCTAGCATAATTTCAAGGGCCTCAAAAGTTGATACGGACGGACGGACGAACATTGCTAAATAGTCTTAGATTTTGGTCCTGATCATAAATGTATATACTCTTAGGGGTCTGCGACGAATATTAAGGGGTGTTACAAACTGTGTGTCAAAATTAATATACCCTTAGGATAGGGTATAAAAACGAATATATGATAGCAGTGGACATACATATATATATCTAAAAAGTATCTTTAATGCTAGGATTTTTGTCAGGAAATATCAGCTAGTTATAAATACTATATTCTGAAAAGTCCATCGATATGTTGTGGCAATGGTGTTTCAAGACACATTTTATTATTTTAAAAAACTTTTTTTAACTTTAAATAGATATTTTCGGAATATGTACCTATTTTCACATGACTATTTTCTGCTGCCACGATCAAACAAGATGTAACGCGCCTTTTAGTAACCAGATAAGTAATGGACAGTTTAATTACATTGATTATTAAATATCCGTATAGTTAATTAAATATCCAGATATCCGTGTATTTAAAAATACGTACATACATATGTATGTATAATTATCCAGATAATAGGCGGCTTTTATACAAATATACAGTGTACATATGCTTAGTTTGCAACATTAAAATAATTTTTGATTTTCCTTTGATTTTGCTTGTTAGTTGCCAGTAATACTTTTTTACTCAATGTCCTCAACAGAAATTAGTCACAATATGGATGCCAGTTTTGCACAGACCATTCTATTCTTTTGTTTACACACTATACACAATTTAAATCATTGGCTATTCGTGATAAAAATTATACTCCGGAGTCACGTAATCGACAAGAGCATAGTCACGTTTCTAGATAGCTAATGTAAAAATGTGTATTATCACGTTAGTGCATGTTTTATGTTATCGTACAACCAACCCGACAACCAAATAATAACCAACATTTTGTTGACGAAATAATCATGAAAAAACATAAGGAAAGGCTACAGTCCGCTTGGGGCGAACAGTATGATACCCTATCCTTATCCCTATGTACCCCAAAGAAAAAAAAGCATTAGGAAGATGATGGATAGCATTTTATTTCATTCTATGAAATTTAAAGAAAAAAAAATGTTTTTTAAAAAACGCCCCCAAAAAGTGGGCGTGGCCAAAAACTTTGTATGGGAAATATATTGGAAAAAATATAGGCTAAATATATTGTTAAACATTTTTTTTCGATTTCTATGAAAATTTTCAAAGAAAACAGCATTTTAGTGAAAAACGCCCACAAAAAGTAGGCGTGGCAAAAAACTTTATATGACAGATTTATAAAGGTAGGCAGTACCTACATATCTTGTGAAGGTTTTAAAACTTTATCTCTCTAACTTAAGCCTTAAAACGGTTTTTTCTAAATTGTGGGCGTGGCATTGGGCGGATTTAACAGCTTTTAACACTTTACCATTTCGGGACACTAGGGAGTATATGCTCCAAATTTCAGCTTCCTAGCATAACTTTAAAGGCCCCAAAAGTTGATACGGACGGACGGACGGACATTGCTAAATAGTCTTAGGATTTGGTCCTGATCATAAATATATATACTTTTATGGGTCTACGACGAATATTAAAGGGTGTTACAAACTATGTGTCAAAATTAATATACCCTTAGGATAGGGTATAAACACTGACTCTAAGCTGTTAGAGTGCGATTAAAAAAATATTATCCATAACAAAATTACATCTTCATTAGTATCTACTCAATGACACACACTTGAATTTCATTATTATAAGTGTATGTAGAGATTAGCTTGTTTTTAAAGACGCAGCGTCAACTAAGAAATATTTATTTACATGTACATTTGCAAGGTACCGCGAAATAGATATCCAAACAATTAGAATACGCTGTAATGAGCTAAAACAAAAATAAATATACTCATGGATTGCATTTAGAGATATCTACATAGAAAATACTCCAAATATAAACTTTTTGTTTACTCTGAAAAAACTGTTTTGGTATTGTATCTTTCACCTTCATTTATTATTAACCTCTGCGCGCTTATTTTTCAAATATGTACATGTTTTAAATTTTGTTTTTTGTACAAATGTCTTTAAAACGAAAAAAAAACAATTTAGCATATCATGTTTATTGAAAAATTTAAAATATAAAAGAGAAAATAAATGTTTTCTCGATTTTATTGTAGTGTTGTTGAGTTGAGTTGGTCACATTGAAGTTTTTCTTTTAAACTTTGTAAACATCGGCCTACCTTTTTCTTGTTGTACTGCATTCACTAGGCTACCCTGAGGATAACAATTACATATATAACTTTTTTGACACAGTAGAGTTTTTTAATTTAGGAATATGTATACAAAAATGTATATTGGTTTTTTAAATGTATAATACACTACTGCAGAGTTTGCCACTTCTTCTCTACAATTTTTCGTGAAATTGAATATTAAGGGACATGGATTTGGTTTTTAATAGCTGTTTTTACGCTGGTTGTCACACAGACTACAAATTATTTAACGACATTAAGGTTAATATTAATGCACGGAACCGGTTTAGGAAACTCGCTAATGCCACGATAACTTCGACTAACTATGAGATCGTATAAGATCAGTATTCCTGTCAGTTTATTCAACAGTGTTGGATCTATTTGTTCGAAAATGACAGCGGGCGCTAGGTTTCTTTTGCACATTTTGCACATCGGTGCCATAGAGATGATGACGTATTATTACTATTTGGAAATCGAGTTCAAGGTCATACTTTTCGTAATAGATTTTTATTTTACTATGTATATTAACTTTATAGCTCTATTATCGTTGGTTCGGCTTGTGTTAGTTTAGTATCTACTTTTATTTAAAGTATAAATATATTTTTTTTAAATAAGTGTGTATACATAATTGTATATTGGATATAAATACTTTTGGAACTATGTGGTTTTGTTTATTGTTTTCTCTTTTATTCAAGCAAACAATCGAAATTTGGCACTAAACTCATTTTCTTAAGCTTTGCGGGAATGTAGGAACAATATGGAATGAAAAATAAAGTCTACGATTGTGTCATATAAAACTTCCTTATGGTATCAGATGAGATTTACGTTGAAGTATAAATGTAGTGGGTGCCGTGGCTTAGTGGTTAAGTGCGTTGGACCACTAAGCGAGAGGTCGCTGGTAAAATCCCGACCTGTACCATCTGAAAGTTTTTCTTCGCTGCCCCACCTCTTGCGAACGTCTGACAAATATCCAAGAGTAAGAACTGTCATGAGAAGCTTCTCAAAAATTAATTGCCGTTCGGAATTGGCGTTAAACTGTAGGTCGTTTCTATACGTGTCAAAAAAATTTATCTTATATTTTACAGTTATTTGATAACTGTCACACAGTTATTATATTGAAGATGAAATGATACAACTGAATACGAATTGCTGCCGCCAACGGTTTAGTAGTGGTGTTATTTGGTGTGTATTCTAATATATTCCGCCTCTTCCCATCTCGGACTTGCCGGCTTGATCTTCTGTATCAACTTCTACGAATTGCTGCCGCCAACGGTTTAGTAGTGGTGTTATTTGGTGTATATTCTAATATATTCCGCCTCTTCCCATCTCGGACTTGCCGGCTTGATCTTCTGTATCAACTTCTAGTCTCCAAAGCTTCATTTATTCCCTGCTGATCGATGTTCTCTTGGACTTCTAACGATAGCGAGCATTTTTTAACCGTGTATCGATTATGTCGGCCTCTGGAAACGACCCCGTCTGGATATAAAAGTGCCCGTTTAATAGCCATGAGAACGGATTTGCTCTCCTTCCGCGTTGAAATATTTTATCAGGTCTTGTTGTACCAGCTCTTTTTTCTTCTCTTTTTTTCGAATCGGAAACCCGAACAAGACTTCGAAAGGGGTGTTCTGTAAAGACCTCTGTATAATGCTGTTAACTGCAATCAGGACCCTGGACATGAATTTATACCATTTCTTAGGTGAGTCTTCCGACAGCCTCTTCAAAACATGGAGTATAAAGCGGTTTGCCATATCTGCCTGCTCATTATTCCTGGGCATACCTTTGGTTATAAAAGTGTGTTCGACATTCTCCTGGTTGCAAAACCTATTAAACGTATCCGACGTGAAGGCTCAATCGCGGTCTGTTATCACCCGACTTGGTTGGTTGCCAAACACTTGCTGCTATTCTGAAAGTCTCCGGACAACTTCACCTGCGCCAAGCTTTTTTGTGGATCAGAAGGGGTTAAATATTTCTGGAATCGCTTGAGGAAGCCGAGACATTTCGCAGCATTCTTGGCGACGTCGAACATGTGGCCATTCCAACTAGGTTTGTCTTTAACGTACATACCCGAGGATGGAAAGCCTTTCGGTTTCAGCAATGCAATTGCCATCCATGGATAATGTCAAAGTATTGTTGAACGAAAATAAACCGAATATGCGAACCTATGGGTACTGTCATCAGCGAAGGAATAGATCGAATTAGAAGTGACAAAGAGGAGATCACTGATGAAAATGAGAAAGAGAGTCGGCGACAAAGCGGAGCCTTGGGGGACAGCAGCATTTATTTGGTGAGTTGCAGACTTAAAACCGTCCAACATCAACATGCATTGAAAGGTGAGTTGTAATAAATTGAATATGTGCTCGATGATAATGATGATAACATAATCATCATTATCATCGAGCACGCATTTTCGACAAGAGAGCTTGATGCCAAGCTCTGTCAAATGCCTTTGAAATATCAAGCGCAACGACCTTACTTTCACCACCACGGTATAGAGATTGGTTCCACTTTTCGGTTAGATATGTCATCAAATCACCAGTGGATTTGTTGCTGCGAAAACCGTACTGCCGGTTATTAAGAAGTTTTCGGGATTCAAGATATTTCATAAGCTGACGGTTTATCAGCGTTTCCATTACCTCGGAAAGAAGAGAAGTAAGTACAATTGGTCGGTGGAAGGGGGGGAGAAAGATTCGACTTTTTTTGGGACAGGCTGGACAAATGCTGTTTTCTATCTTCTCGTAAAGAGGCCTGAAGAATAGGAAAGATAGAAAAGCTTACGCAGTGATTTTGCTAGCGTAAAAGAACACCTCTTCAGAACGATAGAGGACATACCATCTGGACCAGCGGATTTATGTATGTCGAGATCTTGAAGTAGTCTTGCCACTCTACGAGTGCGGAAGTGAGTTTGTCAGGGGGAGTCAAAGCTCAATCTGCAAGCAGATTGGCTTTATCTGAAAAGATGACAGCTGGAATGTCATTGCAAATGAGTTTCGAAATAGATGACGAGGCCGAATTTTTAATATTCTTAACAAACGACCAAAAGTTTTTACTAGACTTTGTAGTATTTTTTGCCTCAAATTTTGGTCTTAGGAGAATTTGACACGATTAATGTAGGCATTGCAGTCTCTTCTGGCTCGTTTAAAGTCTTTTTTCGGTTTTCCTAAGTTGGGTTGGCCTTAAATGACCGAAAACTTACCTCTTTGGCCCTGATAGCTTCTTTACAGGTCAAGTCACACCACGCGTTTTCCTTAGGTTTGATACTCTTTATCCAGTTTGCAATAAGGCGAATTATATTTATATTTGTAATCATATCGTTAGCCGCATCCATGTCGTTGTCGAGGAAGCACAGCGACAATACTCCTTAAGAAATCGTTTAAAGCTTCCAAATTGGTTGTCTCGTATTGCCATACGGTTCTATTAGGTGCTTGTTTTTCAAATGAGTGGTTGAAGTACATAAAGGCGATAATATATGTACTTAAAGTGAACTTATCAGGGTGGGAGGTAAAAAACAATTCCAGATCGTTGTATGTGCGGTATCCGTGTCGGCTCAATTAAAACCCGGATCAAATTATAAACCTCAGCGAAGATCTCGACATACCTTTATTCGGGTATTGTCTGTCCTGTTTTTCGAAGCCAACTTGAATTGTGTATATTGAAATCGCCCGCAATGACGATTTCTGTACGAGGATAATGGGTAAAAATTCTGCTGATGGCATCAGATAGTGCCTCAAACTCATCAGAAGTTGAATGCCTGTCCTGGTTGGGGCATAACAAAAAACAAACACAAAACACTCAACTCCGAAGCTGACTAAGCTAGGCCGTACCGTGTTTTCCACAACAAATCACTGCAGGTGTTATTCCCGTACAATGAATTGCTTTGGTCTACCAACAAAATCTTCACAACGCGACCCGCTATTCGCCAAATAATACTTTACCCACCCATAGCAAGTGCACGCATAAACATACGATACCTGCTATAGCCAAGCAAGGCAGAAGCAATCAAATGGGGAGAGGGATTCCCCAAACATAATGCACTTCTTTTTTGGTATATACAGCACAGCACACTGGATATTTTTTTGTTGCTATCAGCGCGCGCGACTAGCTGGTTGAAGCTCACTCGTTGACTCAACCTATAGCGGTATCATCCGCAAACGTAGCTATAGTTGTGGCTTTTTCCTGCGGAATATCTCGAGTAAAGATTAAAAATAAAATGGGACCCAGGACGTTGATTTGACTTTGATTTTAAAACCATCCATTATTTAAAAAAGGGCGTTTCCTTGTATTTTTACTTAAGAAACAAGAAATCGTGCGAAACGCGTGGAAGGAACCTTTTCTATATAACCAATGCAAAATTCTTCATTTCTCACAGTTTAGCTTTGCCATATTCGAGGGGAAAGTGCTGAGAGTCTGCAGAGATTTCCGCTACGACCCAATCCGAAGAAGGCATGTCAGAAACAGCCGCCTATATGATGAAGTTAAAATCGAGTCATTTGAAAGATATATGTATCAAAAGATGCTTGGAATCATTTCCAACCACCCAAACTCACTGGTAAAACAGATTTGAAGACCAAATCCAACCAACCAAGAGCATCGATACCTTGAAGTAATGGCACTTCTCAACGAGGTTACATTCCCAAGAGACAGCGACAGGTCCAGCTATCCTTTCTATGATATTATCGACTCCACCTATCACCGGGGGTAAATCCAGGTGACTTACCTTTCTCATCCTCAACCTTAAAACCATCGAGACACAGGAGTGTACTCTTCGAGGACTATTAAACAATTATTTTTGTTTACTAAATATTTAATTATCAAAAATAATCATGTATAAAATCATTTTTTTTTTTAAGACCATCACTTTAAATTTTAGGCCCATGTTATAGACCAACTCATTTTATCTTAAGCTAATATTATCAAACATTGTTAACTCTTTTTAAGTCAATTGTATATATTTTATGGTTCAATAAAGAAATAAAATGTAAATAATTATGTCGGCTGCTGACAAGCGAACATCGTTAAGGGTATATTAATTTTGACACATAGTTTAATATTCGTCGTAGACCCATAAAAGTATATATATTTATGATCAGGACCAAATCCTAAGACTATCTAGCAATGTCCGTCCGTCCGTCCGTACGCAATTTGTAGGCCTTTAAAATTAAGCTAGGAAGCTGAAATTTGGACCACATATTCCCTAGGGCTCCGAAATGGTTAAGTGTAAAATTCTTTTGAATACGCCAACTGCTACGCCCACAGTTTAGAAAAAAACATTTTAAAGCTAAAGTAAAAGAGATAGAGTGTTACAACCTTCACAAGATATGTAGGCACGGCCCTGCTTTATAAGTTTATCTTATAAAGTTTTTTGCCACGCCTACTTTTTGTGGGTGTTTTTTACTAAAATGCTGTTTTCTTCGAAAATTTTTATAGAAAGGGAAAAAAAATGTTTAACAAGATATTTACCCAATATTTTTTCCAACATTTCGCCCATACAAATTTTTTGGCCACGCCCACTTTTTGGGGGCGTTTTTTCAAAAGAAGTTTTTTTTTTAATTAATAGAATGAAATAAAATGCTAGCCATCATCTTCTTAATGCTTTTTCTTTGTGGCATATACGGATATGGATAGGGTATCATACTGTTCGCCTCAACGAACATTGGTATCTCTGAATGCATACCATTACATGGGTGTTGAATAGCAGAGGTCGCAGGCCGCAGCAAACAAAATATTTGTTGCAACCAACACTGTAGCAGATCTGAGCAAGATTACAAGACCATAAGGGATTACAGGTCAACTTAAGTGCAAAACATCAACAGTAATAAATCAATTATTACTACAACTTCCCGAAAGGAACGCACCATAATTAGGGATTTCCTTAAAACAATAAAAACTGAGTTCAACACGTTTACCTGCAAAGAGGATAGAAAAACTCTTTTGGTCCTCAACGGGATCCATCACAGCTAACAGGTAGATAAAATCAAAGAGGAGCTCTTAAGCTTAGGAGTAAAATTTATTCAGGTAACCACAAGGACTGATCGTAGGTTCAATAACATCGTAGTTCACGTGGAAGCAAACAGCGAAATGTCTGCAAAACTTTACTGTTACAGCAGAAAGTTTACTGGGATAAATTCAAACCAGGGACATTACGCAATGTAAAAATTGCCAAAATTTCGGAAACGTGGCATGAAGTGCAATATCGAGCACTTACCCGGAAATTGACCAAGACACATCGAGAACAAAAAGGACGACTCAGTTTTTTGGTCCAACTGCCAAGAAATTGGACACCCTGCAATCTACAAGGGATGTCAAAAATACAAGAAGAAGGTAGCTGAAAAAACTAAAAATTATCTGAAGAAGAAGGAGCAGCACAAGTTTGCCTTGTACTTGGCTTCCCCTACCAACACAACAAATTAAGCCAGCTGCTAAACCACTCCCGAGGAATATAACATTTAGTTTCAATCATTTAATAGTTTATTAATTTCTCTTTTAGTATTTATTTTTCTTTGTTCTTATTTTGTACTTAGTTTGGTTGTTGATCGTACACAAAATATTTTCCATCCCATTTTTCTAAAAAAAACAAAAAGAAATATATACATACATACATATTACATATAAAGCGTGTGTTTTTTAGAGGTTGGTTTTTCGAATAGAGATATAACTGACATTTTGTGGTCAAATCTGGCAACTCGAATATCATTTATGTTCAGTTTGGTTTGCCATTTCATCATGAACAGCTGGACAAATGAACAACGCTTGCAAATCGTAAATTTATTTCTAAAATAATGGTTCAGTTCGCGAAGTTTACCGCAAGCTCCGTTAATTTTATGGTCGATATAATCGTCCGTTAGAGCAATTAATTCGGTCAACCATGGATCATTTTTACACTACATTTACTCTATGTGATAATACGCATCCGCAGAGACGTCGAACAGTGCGCACCGAAGAAACAATTGCCGCTGTAGAGCAAAGTGTTGAAGAGGACCCGAATGAATCGATTCGCAACCGTACACAGCAATTGGAGCTTTGTCCATCAACTTTATGGAAGCTTTAGCGCAAAGATCTCTTTTTACGACCTTACAAGATCCAGCTTGTGCACGAATTAAAGCCGCGAGACCATGCAATGCGTGTGATTTTGGTGTATGGGCCGAAAATGAGATATCGACGCTGATTTTCATCGCAAAATTTTGTTCAGTGGTGAGGCTCATTTTAGGTTGAATGGTTACGTCAACTAGCAAAACTGCCGCATTTGGAGTGAAGAGAATCCACATGAGACCCTTGAAACGCCATCCACAAAATCTGACTGTTTGGTATGCTCTATGGGCTGGTGGAGTCATTGGGCCATATTTCTTCCGAAATGATGCTGGAGAGTCAGTTACCGTTAATGGAAACCGGTATAGAGCCATGATAACCGACTATTTTGTTCCCGAATTGGATGGCATGAATGTAGATGAGATGTGGTTCCAACAAAACGGCGTTACATGCCACACAGCGCACGTCACAATCGATTTATTGAAGGAAACATTCGATTAACGCATAATTTCGCGGAATGGACCTGTCAATTGGCCATCAAGATCGTGTGATTTGACACCATTGGATTATTTTCTTTGGGGATATGTGAAGTCGCTTGCTTACGCCAACAAACCAAAAACGTTAGGGGACTTGGAAGCCAACATTCGTGGCGTTATTGCCGACATAGAGCCCCAAATGCTTCAAAAATTGATTGAAAATTGGACCTCTAGACTTGTCTTTATTCGAACCAGCCGCGTCGTCCACATGCCCGAAATCATATTCAAACATTAATGGCATAAAATTATCCTTCCAATAAAGCCAAATTGATGGACATTAAAACGATTTTCTTTTGTTTTATTTCATTTCGAAGATCTATACCTCTAAAAAACTCCCTGTATTACAACAAAAAGAATATAAAGGTTATCTAGAACTAAAAAATAATAATAATAAAATATTGCGAAACCAAAACTTTTCCGTGACGTATTAATTTTATGATTTTATGTCTCGTGAACAGCTTTATTCATCCAGAAGTTGAAAAAAAACAACCGCAATCCAGATGATAAGGCTAAGGATGATGGCAAGGATAAGCTAAATAAGATAAATTCTTCCCTTAAAAGATTTGGTTTATTTTTTATTTTTACTTTATTTGTGAACAAAAATTCGTTCAACATGGCCCGATAACGATCGCCATTGACTGTAACGGCCACTCCTTGCTCATTTAAAAAAAAAAAATGCAAAATGGCCCAATTATGCCGCAATATTTCCCAGCGTTGTTCAAGCGTATACCATATTCGTTCAGCGGTATAGCGGTATATTATCTCTCAAATCAAACATGAGCTAAGTGTAACCATTCGCAAAATAAGCACAAGTTGAAAAAAAACGTTAGATGGCGGACCCTATATATGTGATATACTAGAAAAAATATTGGCTAAATATTTTGTTTTACATTTTTTATCGTTTACAATACAAATTTTTGAAGAAGCCCCATTTTTTTAAAAAAAACATGAGGAAAACTACAGTCCGCTTGAGGCGAACAGTATGATACCCTATCCATATCCCTATATGCCCCAAGGAAAAAGCATTAAGAAGATGATGGCTAGCATTTTATTTTATTCTATTAATTAACAAAAAAAAAAGTTTTTTTGAAAAAACGCCCCCAAAAAGTGGGCGTGGCCAAACAATTTGTATGGGCGATATGTTGGAAAAAATATTGTGTAAATATCTTGTTAAACATTTTTTTTCGCTTTCTATAAAAATTTTCGAAGAAAACAGCATTCAGCTTCCTAGCTTAATTTTAAAGGCCTAAAAATTGCGTACGAACGGACGGACATTGCTAGATAGTCTTAGGGTTTGTTCCTGATCATACATATATATACTTTTATGGGTCTACGACGAATATTAAGGGTTGTTACAAACTATGTGTCAAAATTAATATACCCTTAGGATAGGGTATAAAAACCCCAACAAAAGGTAAAAAACTATATGGCAAACTTGTAAAAAAGTCCAGTGTCTACATATTTTGTTAAGATTCTAACCCTTCATCTCTTCAAACAATTTTAACACTTTACTATTTCGGAGCCCTAGGGAGTATATGTTCCAAATTTCAATTCCTATCATAAATTTAAATGCCTCAAGGTTTTGGTCCTGATCATAAATATATATACTTTTAGGGGTCTACAACGAATATTAAGAGGTGTTACAAACTATGTGTCAAAATTAATATACCCTTAGGACACGGTATAAAAATAGTGAAAGTGCCCTAACGGGAAAAAAAATAATGTATTCAAGAGGCAATTGTGATACCCATCGAGTGTAGCTTCGGCTGTGTGGCACGTAGCGCCGTCCTGTTGAAACCAAATGTTGCCATTATCCTCCTCTTCAATTTTTGTTCAACGTGGCCCGATAACGATCGCCATTGACTGTAACGTCCACTCTGCTGATCTGCCGATCTGCCACCCGACGCGTGCACACACATTTTAAAATCGCTCCGCGGTCAGTTTGCACACACAAAAAAAAAAAAAAAAAACAACAAACCAGTGTGCAAAGGCATAAAAACCAAAAAAATAAAACGCTAATCGCGCGCGCGCTGTGCAAAAACAAAAACAGTGTACAGTGCAGTGAAAGAAAAAAAAGTGTATTGTGTTTGGGCACTCCATCTGGTCCCACTTCCTATCATTTGCTGCTGCTTTGCTTGGCTATAGCAAGTGCCGTATTTTTTTGCGTGCATTTGCTATGGTTGGGTAGGGTATCATTTGGCGAATAGCGGGTCGCGTTGTGTAGATTTTGTTGGCAGACTTAATCAATTCATTGTATGGGCATAACACCTGCAGTGATTTGTCTTGGAAAGCTGACGTCAGGATCTACACGGTACGGCCTAGCTTAGTCTGCGTCGGAGTTGAGTTTTTTGTGTTTGCTTTTTTGTTATGCGTGGGAATTTTAGAGTGGACGTGAGTAACATTCGTGGGTTGAGATCCAATTTTTTTTTATTGTACGCCCATGCGATTCACAATAAACCAGCTGTTTTGACACTAAGTGAAACACAGGTCAGCATTGCTTCGATTTAACGGAGTTTAGTCTGCCTGGATATAACTTGGTGCCTTTATTCTTTTCCCATCATGGTATCGCCGTTTATATACGTAGTGATGTAGCCTACCAACTTTTACCTCTATATGGCCAATGTTCCAATCCGTTATTTAATTTTATTTGGCTAAAATTCCATGTCCGTAGGCAATTAATTCACTACTCTTTTATTTACAGAAGCCCTAACCAGGACAGGCATTCAACTTATAATGAGTTTGATGCACTGTCTGATTCCATTACCAGATTTGTAACCCATTATCCTCGTACTGAAATCGTCATTGCGGGGATTTCAATATACACAATTCAAGTTGGATTGGACAGACAACACCCGAAGGAAGGTATGTTGAGATCTTTGCTGAGGTTAATAATTTAACCCAGATTGTAAATGAGCCGACACGAATACCGGACATTAGCGGTCAAAACGCCAACACTCTGGACTTGTTTCTTACCTCTCATCATGATAAATACATTTGAAATGTATTATCGCCTCTAGGTTCGTCCGACCATTGTATCATATCGGCGAATTTCTCGTACTGCAGCCACATACTTAAAGAACAAGTATGGCAATACGAGAAAGCCAATTGGGAAGCTTTAACCGGTTTCTTTAGGAGTTTTAACTGGCCGTTGTGCTTCCTCAACAACCACGTGGATGCCGCTGCCGATATGATTACAAATTTAATTCACCTGGGTATGAAACGTTTTATCCCTAACAGGATAAAGTGTATCAGGCCTAAGGAAAACAAGTGGTGTGACTTGAGCTGTAAAGAAGCTATCAGGGCTAAACAGGCAACTTTTCGGTCATTTAAGGCCAACCCAACTGAGGAAAACCGAAAAAAATTCAAACGAACGAGAAATGAGTGCAATACCCATATTAATCGTGTCAAATTCTCCTACGACCAAAAGTTGAGGCAAAAAATACTACAAAGTCCCTCCGGTAGTAAAAACTTTTGGTCGTTTGTTAAGAATATTAAAAATTCGGCCTAGTCATCTATGCCGACACTCATTTACAATGGCATTCCAGCTGTCAGCTCTTCGGATAAAGCCAATCTGCTCGCTGCTCATTTTGCAGCTAGCTCAACGCTCCCAGATTGTGCTTTATCTCCCCCAGTACTCGAGCGCATAGAACACTCCATGGGACAAATCCACTTTCGCACCCGTACTGTGGCAAGAGTACTTCAAGATCTCAACATTCACAAATCCGCTGGCCCAGATGGTATTTCCCCTATCGCTGTTCTTCCACGCTGGCAAAACCACTGCGTAAGGTTTTCTATCTGTCCTATTCTTCAGGGCTCTTTCCGAGAAGATGGAAAACAGCATTTGTCTAGCCCGTCCCAAAAAAAGGCGAATCTTGCTCTCCCTCCTCTTACTGACCAATTGCACTTACGTCCCTTCTTTCCAAGGTCATGGAAACGCTGATAAATCGTCAGCTTATGAAATATCTCGAATCCCGAAAACTTCTTAATGACCGGCAGTACGGTTTTCGCAGCAACAGATCCACTGGTGATTTGATGACATATCTAACCGAAAAGTGGAACCAATCTATTCACCATGGTGGTGAAAGCAAGGTCGTTGCGCTTGATATTTCAAAGGCATTTGACAGAGTTTGGCATCAAGCTGTCTTGTCGAAAATGCGTGCATTTGGGATCGATGTTACCTTTATTCAATGGATTAGAAATTACCTTTCGGACTGTTCAATACAAGTTGTTTTGGACGGTTTCAAGTCTGCAACTCACCAAATAAATGCTGGTGTCCCTCAAGGCTCTGTTTTACCTCCGACTCTCTTTCTCATTTTTATCAATGACCTCCTGTCTGTCACTTCTAATCCAATCCATTCCTTAGCTGATGACAGTACCTCAGCTTTACATATTCGTTTCCTGGGCAACGCCCCTCATCTTCGGGCGTTGAACTGGAATGGCAACGTATGTTAAGCTCATTGAATTCCGATCTTGACAGCATACTTAAATGGGGTAAAACCAACAGAGTGGAATTTAATGCTTCCAAAACGCAATGCTGTCTGCTGTCATTGAAGCGAACCCCTAATCCTCTGCCATTATCCATGAATGGCACTTGCATCGCTGAAACCGAAAGACTTTACATTCTCGGTATGTGCGTTAATGACAACCTTCGTTGGAATGACCACATATTTGATGTCGCCAAGAACGCTGCGAAATGTCTAGGCTTCCTAAAGCGATGCAAGAAATATTTCACCCCTTCTGATCTGGCTAGAATCTATAAGACGTTTATTCGCCCAAAACTTGAGTACAACGCTCGTATCTGGTCTGGTGCACCAATAACATATTTGGAGCTACTTGACAGGATCCAAAAACGTGCGGTAAAACTTATTGGCGATCGAGACATCGCGAAATCACTTGACTCTCTTAGTCATCGTCGTCATGTCTCCTGCCTGTCATTGTTTTATCGGTATTTCCACCACAAGTGCTCAAATGAAATAGATAGTTGCATTCCACCACTACAGCAATTCAACCGCAATACTCGCCATGCGAGGAACGCTCATCAGTTTACCCTTAAGCCTGTTTTCGGACGTAATGTGAAATATAAAGATTCCTTTCTCAACCGTACCATACGAATGTGGAATGCTCTACCACGCTCTGTTTTTCCTTTGCATTATAGTTTACAAACCTTTAAAACCAAGGTGCATTGGTTTCTACCTTTCTCTAATTCTTCATTTCGCCAATGCCCGCACTGTGTCACTTCATTATAAGGGTATCCAAAGTCCCTTTAGTCTCCTTGCTCATTTAAAAAAAAAAATGAAAAATGGCCCAATTATGCCGCAATATTTCCCAGTGTTGTTCAAGCGTATACCATATTCGTTCAGCGGTATAGCGGTATATTATCTCTCAAATCAGACATGAGCTAAGTGTAACCATTCGCAAAATAAGCACTAGTTGAAAAAAAAACGTTAGATGGCGTACCCTTTAGTTTGCCGAAGAAAAATGGCCCAATTATGTCACAATATTTGATAATATTTTTTTGAAAAAACGCCCCCAAAAAGTGGGTGTGGCCAAAAAATGTATATGGGCGAAATGTTGGAAAAAATATTGGGTAAATATCTTGTTAAACATTTTTTTTCGCTTTCTATAAAAATTTTCGAAGAAAACAGCTTTTTAGTAAAAAACGCCCACAAAAAGTAGGCGTGGCAAAAAACTTTATAAGACAAACTTATAAAGCAGGGCAGTGCCTACATATCTTGTGAATGTTGTAACACTCTATCTATCTAACTTTAGCTTTAAAATGTGTTTTTTCTAAATTGTGGGCGTGGCAGTGGGCGTATTCAAAAGAATTTTACACTTAACCATTTCGGAGCCCTAGGGAATATGTGGTCCAAATTTCAGCTTCCTAGCTTAATTTTAAAGGCCTACAAATTGCGTACGGACGGACGGACGGACATTGCTAGATAGTCTTAGGATTTGGTCCTGATCATAAATATAAAAACTTTTATGGGTCTACGGCGAATATTAAGGGGTGTTACAAACTATGTGTCAAAATTAATATACCCTTAGGATAGGGTATAAAAACAAAAAGAAATAGATACATACATACATATTACATATAAAGGGTGTGTTTTTTAGAGGTTGGTTTTTCGAATGATATAACTGACATTTTGTGTTCAGATCTGGCAACTCGAATATCATTTATATTCAGTTTGGTTTGCCATTTCATCATGAACAGGTTGACAAATGAAGAACGCTTGCAAATCGTAAATTTATTTCGAAAATAATGGTTCAGTTCGCGAAGTTTACCGCAAGCTCTGTTAATTTTATGGTCGACATAATCGTCCGTCAGAGCAATTAATTCGGTCAACCATGTATCGTTTTTACACTACATTTACTCTATGTGATAATACGCATCCGCAGAGACGTCGAACAGTGCGCACCGAAGAAACAATCGCCGCTGTAGAGCAAAGTGTTGAAGAGGACCCGAATGAATCGATTCGCAACCGTGCACAGCAATTGGAGCTTTGTCCACCAACTTTATGGAAGCTTTTGCGCAAAGATCTCTTCTTACGACCTTACAAGATCCAGCTTGTGCACGAATTAAAGCCGCGAGACCATGCAATGCGTCGTGATTTTGGTGTATGGGCCGAAAATGAGATATCGACGCTGATTTTCATCGCAAAATTTTGTTCAGTGGTGAGGCTCATTTTAGGTTGAATGGTTACGTCAACTAGCAAAATTGCCGCATTTGGAGTGAAGAGAATCCACATTTAAAACGGATTTTCGGTCTTCCTTGTAGTCTCGAACGTAGGGGCTGGGGATCGAAGATCCTCTTGTCAGGAGCGTTGTTGTCCATTCGCTCAATGTGGCCGAGCCAATGTAGTCGACGTTTCTTGGCTACAGCTCATAGAGTTCGCCTCTATCAGGGCACGCTGGGATCGACCGATGATGTCTATATCGTCCGCATACCCCAGCAGTTGTACTGATCTGTTGAAGATAGTGCCTTCCATGTTGACACCTGCCCTGCGAACTATCTACTCAAGAACAAGATTGAAGAAACCACACGACAGCGCATCTCCTTGCCGAAATCCGGTGCATGTTTGAAAGAGTTCAGACGAGCTGCTGCCAAACTGCATATTGCACCTTGTGTTATCTAGTGTTACGCGATACATCTAGATCAGTTATCACAGGATACCGAATTCGGCCATCGCCACAAAAAGCTCCTGACGATGAATGCTGTCATATGCGGCTTTAAAGTCGATGAAGGGCTGGTGTGTCTCGACTTGAAACTCGTTGGTCTTTTTCAGGATTTGCCTTAGTGAGAAGATTTGGTTACAGTTGATCTGGGGGTGGGAAGCCACACTGGTACGTGCTGATTAGTGTGTTGCAGAAAGGTTTGAGACGTTCACACAGTACGTTGGATAGGATCTTATATGCGCCATTAAGCAGGGATATGCCTCGGTAGTTCTATCCTCAACCTCTTCTATACTGGGTGGAGGGACTGGTTCTTTATTGAATGGACGTGGGTTCTCCTCTCGCCCTATCACTCTCTCTACATTTTGTCCGTTTATCAGCTGCTGCAAATGCTGCTTAAAGACATCTACTATTCCCTGCGCGTTGGTGACTAGATTTCCATCGCTGTTGCGAAGAGCCTGCGTTCCGGTCTTAAAGCCAGCAGCCAGCTGCTTGAATTTCTTATAAAACTTACGGATGTTGTTTCGGTTGCGGGACTCTTAAGGGTCAGCCATAGACTTTCATTAATTTGCAAAATGTTGTTTAAGTTCATTATGGGGACTAGAACTTTTGAGAGAAATTGAGTGGACTTTTCGTTCAGTTTCGACATAAGGTTAATCCCACTTAAGTCTATTATGGTTGACCTTTTATATCTCCTTGAGCTGGGAGACTGCGTGCTCTCTTTCCTTCCTACGCAGGATCTTCTTCTTCTCCCTTCTCCTGGCTCAGTACTTATCCATTGCTGTCCTTGTTTTCCTCTGCAGCGTTCTAATGTTTGCATCTTGTCACCTTTTTCCGGTATACGCATACATCATCATACCACGGGCTTTTTCTGTGTGGTGGCTGGTATCCTAGGGTGGTTTCGGCTACCTCCTTGATGATGTCGCGATACTGCGACCACTTCTTGTTAGCGTCTGTGGTAGGTGAATGCGCAGTGGAGAGTTTCTCACTCAGATGCTCTCTGTAGGCCCTAGGGACTCTAGATGAGCTAGGTGTCCAACGTCGAATTTCTTCTTTTAAGCAATTCGCAGCTTCTTCTCGTTGGACAGTCGAGCTCTGAATCTAACTGCAACAAGAAAATGTTCAAAGTCGACGTTTGCCCCTCGTTAAGTGTGCACGTTCAAGATGTTGGATGCGTGCCTCGCATCGATTAGCACATGGTCGATTTCGTCGGTTCGACCATCTGGAGAGCGCCAGGTTGCTGTGTGGATCCTTAGTCGCGGAAACCCAGTGCTTCTTATCACCACATTACAAGCTGCTGCAACGTCAATTAGTCTGTAGCCGTTATCTGTTGGCTTTCTTTTCTTGCCGACTTTAGCATTGACGTCCCCGAGTACAATTTTGACATCGTACTCCGGATAGGCTCCGTAGGCTGCGTCCAAGAGCTCATGGAATTCCTCCTTGATAGGGTCCTCAGCCTCGTCGGTAGGGGCGTGTGCACATATTAGGCTAATATTTTGGAATGTAGCTCTGATGCGGATCAAAGCCAGGCGATCACTTATCGGCTTGAAGTCCATTACTTTGGATCCAAGCCGATTTCCCACAACTAATCCGCATCCTAGCACATGCTAGCTTTTGTTATAGCTGTAATAAATGTCGCAATTTTTTTTTCACAATTCCTGATCCTATCCATTATATCTACATGATCGCGGTAATGTCGGCCTTGTACCGCAAGAGGACAGATTCAAGTTTTTGAGTAGCACCTGGAGTGTAGAGTGTCCGCACATTCCAGGACATACTCGCATGTCCGTTAACGTTTTGGGTCTGCCGTTTGAGGGAAATTATTATCCGAGGCTATCCCTGTCTCTCTCTACCCCGACGGAATAACCCCCAACCTGGAGGGATAAGCCCTGGTTTTGACCCTAGGACAGCAGGCCGGTAATTCCGGTGCCAGTAACCCACTTCGGTGATGTGAGTGCTGCCGTTGGCCCATCAAGGGTTCTTCTGCCACAAACTATTTTCTAACACCCTGGCTTTGCATTGGAGATTCCTATAGACCTGGGCTTCAAATAAGTCGAAGCAGCTCATAAAGGGAGATCACTTGTTCCACCTAACTGGCACTGTGGACGCGGCCTTTGATCCATCCGTAGAATTCGTCCGCCGCCGTCCGGAGAAGTGTCTTAGTGAGCTGGCACTCATCCCCCCCTCTCTTGTCAGCTGCCACCAACAACCTTCCACAGGAATTGTTTACCCCATCTCCACTGAAGGTACTATACTCTGTCCAACATAAATTGGCACTACAGAAAAGATAGGGATGTTTGCCTCTCATTCGCACTCTTTTGTTTTCCGTAAAGTGCTATTTTAACAAAAGATCTTTGAGAGTTTCCTTACTAAGGATTTTAAATCTTTGAAAGCCTGAAAACATATTATGTAGGGTTAGCATGTCTTTTTTAGATTGTTATTTTATAATTTAAATTTTTTTATTTATCAAATATAAAACAAATTAATCTTAATATTTTGATGTCAGTTCTTTCCAAAAGAACACTCTTTTGCTGACGATGGTAAATTTAAAACATAGTTTTTTTGTTAAAACCGTATGCAGATTTCGCTAATATTCCCGCGAAATTACTGATTTAGTAAAGAAAAACCGAAGAGCGCGTAAAAGATGGCAGCAATCTCGCGCTCCGCAGGATTAAACAAACTTAAATAATATTTCCAGCAAACTCAAAGGAGACATTTGGGACTTTAAAAATTGTGAAATCTCTATGTATCTCGAAAGTCTAACGGCGGATAAAACTTCTAACTATTCGCTTTGGAAAGCTATGAAAGGCATGAAAAAGCCAAAGATGCAAGCGCCACCCATCCGGAAAAATAACGGGGAATGGGCGAAACGAGACAAGGAAAAGGATGAAATATTTGCCGAACACCTTGAAGAGACGTTTAAACCATTTGACGGTGAAGAGTTGGTAGAAGATACTGTTCCTACCACGGTATCTGACAATTTTCAAATTAGACGAGTATCGCTGGTCGAACTCTGTTTTGAAAAAAAAAACTTAGATTAAACAAAGCTCCGGGATATGACCTAATTACGGGACTGCCCAGAAAGAGCTCCCAGAAAAGCACTACTTAAATTTTTTTATCTCATAAGCGCTTCTATTAGACTTTTGTACGTTCCCCGGCAATGGAAGATAGATGAGGTGATAATGATTCCTAAGCCAGGTAAACATCCAAATGACAAAAAATCCGATGCCAATAATGTCGAAGATATTTGAAAAACTCATATTGAAGCGGTTACATCCGATCATCGAAGAACGCCGATTAATACCGGATCACCAATTCGGATTCAGAACGAAGCACTCTACAATTGACCAGGTTTACAGAATTACCAACGAAATTGAAAAAGCACTAGAGGAGAAAAAAATTCGTTCCAGCGTTTTCCTTGACGTCTCTCAGGCCTTCGACAAAGTATGGCATACAGGATTAAAATATAAACTAAAAAAAGCTCTCCCAAAGCAATTATACGAGATCCTAAGCTCTTATTTAGATGACAGACTCTTTCTTGTTTAACACGCGAACTAGTACTCCGAATTCAAAGAAGTCGCGGCGGGATTTTATTCCTATTATACTCTCGCGATATCCCGCAAGAAGAGGACACCATCGCAGCAACTTTTGCGGATGATACGGCTATTCTAGCTGTAGGCAATTCTATTCAGTCCGCTACAAATAAGCTTCAACGATCTATCGACAGAATATCACAGATCAGGAATTAAACAGATAGTGAACTCAAGAGCGAACCTCTCCCCTTGCCTGCAAGCTAAGTCGAACTGATAAGCCCCACATAATTTGCACTTAAATCGGCTTTTACGAGCAAATCAAATGGGAATCACCCTTTTGTAAGGGTATATTAATTTTGACATATAGTTTGTAACACCCCTTAATATTCGTCGTAGACCCATAAAAGTATATATATTTATGATCAGGACCAAATCCTAAGACTATCTAGCAATGTCCGTCAGTCCGTCCGTCCTTCACAAATTTATAGGCCTTTAAAATTAAGGTAGGAAGCTAAAATTTGGACCACATATTCCCTAGGGCTCCGAAATGGTTAAGTGTAAAATTTTTTGAATACGCCCACTGCCACACCCACAATTTAGAAAAAACCGTTTTAAAGCTAAAGTTAGAAAGATAGAGTGTTACATTTTCACAAGATATGTAGGCCCCCCCTTTATAAGTCTGTTGCATAAAGTTTTTTGCCACGCCTACTTTTTATGGGCTTTTTTTTTACTAAAATACTGTTTTCTTCGAAAATTTTCATAGAAAGCGAAAAAAAATGTTTAACAAGATATTTACCCTATAGTTTTTCCAACATATCACCCATACAAAGTTTTTGGCCATGGCCACTTTTTGGGGGCGTTTTTTTAAAAAAAAACTTTTTTTTTTTTAATTAATAGAATGAAATAAAATCTTCTTAATGCTTTTTTCTTTGGGCCATATAGGGATATGGATAGGGTATCATACTGTTCGCGCCCAGTGGACTGTAGCCTTTCCTTATGATTTTTTATAGCAAGAACTTGGGAACAGTTGATGAATTTCAGCGAATTATACCTCATAATTTGGGTGTGTCAAATAAACATGCACAATATGCGATGAATATGGACTTATAAAAACATACTTACAACACAACTAATAACATAATAAAATAATATAATATTGACAATATAGTTATGTTTTAACCAATTTATTTTAATTTTTAATGAAAAATATTCAGAATAATATTGATTAACGAGACTAATATATAATAAGTAAGTTGATCATACATATTTGGTTAATTTAAGTATAATTTTACAAATTAGGATTTTGTTATAGATGGTTGGTTTTGTTATATATTGAAGAATTTAAGTACTTTTATGCTACGTAATAAATTAAATAATTCTATGCTACGTAATAAATTAAAAATAATAATAAATTATTACCTAGATTTATTTTTAATCTTGTGTTTAGCAGATTAAAATTTGTATGGTTAATCTTGAGATTTAAAGTGGATTAAGGCCAGATTAATCTTAATTTCGGTTTAGTGCTCAGTGGAAACTTTGCATTACACAATTGCGCACTGGTTTAAAACGCTTTTTAATACAACGCGATACAAATCCTTACAAATATTATTTTTGGTACGTGAAAACACTGTTTTAACAACATTTGCAATCACTTACTAGTAGGTGTTTGTTTATTTTCATAAATGTTTTTTTTTTTTTAAATTAGAAAACATTATAACTTGACAAATAAAGTCGTCTTTTAAAATAAATGGCTAATTAATTCAATATATGTATGTAACATTATGTGCATGCTTAATAATACAATAAAATATACATTTTATTTCATTTTATTA
Organism: Ferdinandea cuprea; assembly: GCA_963576555.1. Classification (NCBI taxonomy): domain Eukaryota; kingdom Metazoa; phylum Arthropoda; class Insecta; order Diptera; family Syrphidae; genus Ferdinandea; species Ferdinandea cuprea. Next base: position 1,155,225 of record OY754962.1, read on the forward strand.
ACCAAAATGGAAAAAGTATAACAACCCAAGAATGTTTATTTTTAGGCAGATAAAAAATAGGTAACTATTTCTTATAACCGCAAAAAAATATTCCAATTAAATTGTAACAACTTTATTGGGTAACCAATTTTTTGTTTTAATTTTTTGTTTATAAACATTTACATTAAAATAGCTATACAAGTTGAACCAAATAAACTCAACACTTCGCGGCATTTCCTATTTCCCAACACATCCGCTACACGACCAGCTATTTTGTTGTTTGGATATGTTGCAAAACTCCCCACAATTATTTTTGGCGGGTAATCACAAAGTTGAGAGAGGATTTTGCGGCCGTTATTAAATATTTTTTGGGGGTTGAAAGTGATTGCAGAGTTGACTATCTGGTTATTTCTCATCTGTGCAGAATATGCTTGTGGACAAAACTTGGCTTATTGTCCTCAACGAGATAAAATCCCCGCACGTTAATTTTACTTACAGAAATGTAAGCAATCTACCCATTTATATTGATTTGGTACACATTCCGTACGCAAACGAGGCTAAATACTTGGGAATAACGCTGGATGCTAAATTAAAATGAAAATTCGCATGTTATTGTCGGTATAAGCAGGTGCTTCCGCTGGGAGGTTTCCTGCCAAAAGTAATTAAATATTTAAATTAAAACTGCTTGATAGGCATTAGCCAAGTTGTAGTATAAAAAGTATTTTGTAGAGAGGTGCTTTTAGTGAGTAAGAATCTCACACTATTATGAGCACGCGCAGCCAGTCCGCATAATGTCTCATGGAAGATTTTCCACCTACCCTCGGGGAAAAAAAAAAGTTTGGTTTCTCCTGCTTGGTGGCGAGTTGTGGTCTCTGTTACTATTATCGTTGAGAAGTCTGTAAACTGTTCTTTTACCCATAGATAAAATATCACCTCTTGATTTGCAGTTACTGTTTTATTTTTCGAATTCTAATGAATTTTTTCATTTTTGTTTCAATTTCTTTTTTTTCGGCACTTAAGTGTTTGGATGAATTTAAAGCCATTTCTAACAAACAAACCAAACGCTAATAATCTTTTTCCTTAAATAAAACAGTAACTGCATTTTAAAGTACTCTCCACACATTAAAATAATTGTCAAAGATCAAAACAAAACCCCAACAATGTCACTTATCATGAAGAACTTTTTTTCAAGGCTCTAAAACTTAAAGCTCTTCAGAGCACACTCGCAAGTGCGCTGAATAAGACGTGGTGGATTTTCGTCAGATGCAATTGGAAATTCACTGGAGGGTAAACACTTTATGAGGGGTTTATTTCAATTGAGTATGGTAGAAAAAAATGGAACGCTACTGCTTTTTTAACAGCTTTCCCATAAGACGTGTACTGCATATTTGTGTTGGACCGAGTACTCTTCAAAAACCAGAGAGCATATTATGTCAGGTTACCATGTCTTTTTTAGGTTGAAATTTGCATTTAAATTATTTTATTTATAAAAAATAAAACAAATCTATCTTCATGTTGTGATGTCAGTCCTTTCCAAAAGAACAGTCTTTCGCTGACGATGGCAAATTTAAAACCATTTTTGTTTAAACCGTATGCAGAGAAGACCTGCTACTCTTAGTGGTGCTGGCAATGCGCCCTTATGCAGTATTTTATCCAGCCTCGTAAGGTCTTTATTTGGAAAAAACTGATTCACAATTTGCCTGATGGCACATTTATCGAAATCATCTACTTTGCTTTTAAATCAGTTTGGTTTTTCTTCTTTGGTGCGAGTTGTTGCCTTTGGTACTATTTTTGTTAAGAAAACTGTAAACTGTTTTTTTACCCACAGAAAAAATATTACCTACTTGATTCGCAGTAACTGTTTTATTTTTCAAATTCTAATTTTTTTTTGTGGCGTCAACAATTTCTTTTTTGGCACTTAAGTCTTTTTCCATTTCTAACAAAACAAAACATATGCAAATAATATTTTTCCTTCAAGAAAACAGATAACAATTTTGTAACTGCATTTGAACGTATCTCCACACATTAAATGAAATGTCAACGATCAAAATCAGACCTTCACGATAACACTTATCAATAAGAACCTCATTTTAAAGCTCTAAAACCTAAAGCTCCTCAACAGAAACCCAAGGAAAATAAGAACTCTGAATAGCAGCAGCTACAGCCTACAGCCGATCAGTGCACACTCACATGTGCGCTGAACAAGATATGGTGGATCTACGTCTGATGCAATTAAATCCACTGGAGGGTAAAGACTTTATGAGGGGTTTCTTTCATTTTAGTAGGGTAGAAAAATATGGCACGCTACTGATTTTGGAAAAGCTTCCCCATAAGACGTGTACTGCCAATTTATGTTGGACGGATTGACCACTAATGTATCCATTATCCGATTGAATTAATTGCCTACGGATATCGAATTTTAGCCAAATAAAATTAAACTGCGGATTGGAACATTGGCCATATTGAGGTAGAAGTTGGTAGGCTACTTCACAACGTATATAAAAGGCGATACCACGAGGGGGAATGAATAATGTCTGTTGCGAATTGAATCGAATACATTCCGCATTATAAACCACCCTGTTAACAACACTTAAAGTTTGACATATTTACGAATACAACACATGAAAATATACATAAAGTAAACAGTAACATTTTATCGTAACTTATTAAAAAGACATGTATTTTTATATATAAAGAAATTGATTTATTGAGTGTACAAACTGTTGTAAGGATAACTTTCTATGTTCATAATTTCCAATAAAATTTTATAACGTTTGAAACAACACAACACAAAGGGTTGAGTTTTTTTGGTCAAGAGAAACTAGTGGTTATACAGCTAAATCGACACATAACATTTTTGGTCCATTCGATCCGTAGTGAATCGCAAAGATAATTTAATAACTAGTTTAATAAATTTATTTTAATTTTTTTATAAATTTTAAAGTGTGTAGTGTGGTGTGGTATTATTGTTACATAAAAGTCTCCAATAAATCATCTTCAAGGAATTTCAACACAAAGCAAAGTTGTTGCTGCCTGCTGCTGTGTATTTTACAACAACAATTTTTAAAGAAGTCTCCAGCATAAGCGATCAGATATAATTTTTGTCGGCAGGTGAGTCTGCACATACTTTCTTTTTATTATCGTCTAATCTATAAGAAAATAAAAAATTTAAAATAAAATATATTAATAAAAAAGGCAAAAAAGGCATACGGCAAACTGCAATTAAATATTCTGGCAAGCATAAAGCAGGATAGGTTAAAGCAGACAAAATCAGATTAGCTAAAAGGAATTACCTTAATACACGCATCGAGATGATGGATAAGCAGTTGACAATGGCAGAGTACTATCACCAGCAGATACTTGGTACTGGAAAGGTGGAAGCCGATCTAGATGTTGCAGATTTAGAAGCGGCATACGAAACAATTCGAGATGTCTACGCTAAGTACAAGACAGAAGTGTTAGATGCCATTGACAAATTGACGCCAGAGGAATCGCCGAAAGACATCGCCAAAACAAAGAACACAGTTAAAACTTTTGTTTGGTCAGGTTTCCATGAGCAGCGAGACAGCTAGCAACATAAAGCGCATTCTGGATACTACGCAGGACATTATTTACTCATTGCAGAATTTGGAGGTGCCGGTCCAGCATTGGGACGCCATCTTGAGTTTCATTACTTTCCAGAAGTTGTGTAACACGACCCAACAGCTTTGGGAAGAGAGGTTGGGAAGTAGTGGGGAGCTGCCGAAAATTAAAGAATTGTTTGAATTTTTACAGTCTAGGTTCAGAACATTGAAAGCTGTAGAGCAGAATGCTTCCACGAAATATGTAAGTAAGGCAAAACCATCAACTCAAGTTCTACATACTAGACAGATGCAGAAACGGCAAATACACTGCAAGGTTTGCCTGAAAGGACCACATGCATTATGAGAGTGTAGGAGATTTTTAGAGATGGATGTAGGCCAACGTAAACAAACCGTTTTTAAAATCAAAGTCTGTGAGAACTGTCTTGCTTACAGTCATTTCAAAAACAAATGTCCCAGCTCGAAGTCTTGCTACCACTGTAAACAGCGTCACAATTCTTTATTACATCCCGTCCCACCAAATCCATCAGATTATACAAATTTAACCCAATCCCAACAACAACCAATAAATAATTGGTCTTCGGCTAACAACCACCAGCCCAGTCAACATAAACAACAACAAAATCATCTGAATGCACCCCAAACACAATCATTCAACCCGAACCAGCCCCAAGGTCAATCATATATCAACAACAATTTACCGTCAACTAGCCAAAACTACAGAGTTCACCATGTCAGCACCAACTCGCAAGTTTTGCTTTCTACTGCTTTAGTTAGGGTAAAGGTTGGTAATGGTAGCTATTTGACGTTGAGGACACTTATCGATACTGGTTCGGAGGCGTCTTTTATAACGGAGGCAGCAGTTCAAAGGTTAAATTTGAAGACTAGGTGGACATTCAGTAGAATAAGTGGATTAGGGGAAGTCAGTAGTGGAGCATCGAAGAAGATCGTCGATCTTAAAATCGCATCACTGACCTCGACCTTTACAGGTCAAATGCAGGCTCTCGTCCTAAAGTCCCTGACTGGGCTCCTTCCAACCCAATATACTAATGTTGAAAGTCTGACTTACCTGAAAGGTTTGCAGTTGGCTGACCCGACGTTCAACATTCCGGCAAAGGTTGATATGTTGCTGGGAAGTGACATGTATGGCGAAATCATCCTTGAAGAGGTAATCCGAAACAGTAGATGCTTAGGACCAATAGCACAGAGCACACACTTGGGATGGATCGTGCTGGGCAAAGTGGCATCAAACGGATCACACAATATTCGAACTTTCTTCAACCAAGTTGACCTCAACACGACTATGAAGAGGTTTTGGGAAGTCGAGGAAGAACCGTATGAGAAGTATGAATCTGAGGAGGATAGAAGTTGTGAGGAGCACTTCAAAAAACATACAAAACGCTTACCTGATGGACGTTACGAAGTATGTCTGCCTTTTAAAGGGGGGGAGTACCCAAGCATGGGCCCAACACAACAAGGTGCGGTCAGACGTTTTTTGCAGTTGGAGAAGAGACTGCCAGCCAACCCAACGCAATACAAGGAGTATGCGAAATATATGGGCGAGTACCTCGAGCTTGGACATATGATTCCAGTCGTGGAATCCGACGAAGTCTTGAAGTCGACTTTTCATTTTTTTATTCCTCATCACGCCGTCATCAAGGAATCCAGTACCACCACAAGGTTGCGAATCGTCTTCGACGCGACATTCAAACCATTTTTTGGCTCTTCCTTGAATGACAAGTTGATGGTTGGACCTAAAGTTCAAACGAATGTTATGGACATAATCTTAAGGTGGCGTAAATATAGGTTTACCTTTACTGGTGACGTCGAGAAAATGTACCGCCAGATCCGCGTCAACGCAACATATGCAGATTATCAGCTGATCTTATGGCGGAACAAGCCTGACGACGATTTGATGATTTATCGTCTGGAGACGGTAACCTTCGGCACAGCTTCAGCCCCGTATCTCGCCATTAGAGTACTTTTGCAGCTAGCGGACGACGAAGCAGAAAATTTTCCTTTGGCCACCTCCGTCATCAGAGAGGAAACCTATATCGATGACGTCATAAGCGGAGCCGATACTATTGAAGAGACTCAGCTGAAACTGCAAGCAGTATGGGAGCTTCTGGCATCTGCGGGTTTTCACCTACGCAAGCAAGTCAGCAATTCGGAAGAGGTTTTACAAAACATACCACCAAGTGAGAGAGCAGTCAATTTTTCTTTACAATTTCTTGAAACCAGTGACGTCAAAACGCTGGGGATGAAATGGCTGCCAGTTCCTGATGTTTTCTCATTCCAGGTTGCTGAGAGGGGCAATGGTGAAGTCACAAAACGGTTCATTCTATCTACTGCATGGAAAATAGAATCGTGAGTGTGGCTAATCAAATTTTGCAAAATTGTTCAACCCTAACAAAACCAGTACGAGTAGTTGCATATTGACTACGCTGGAAAATCAATTCAAGGCCTTCTCAACAGTACACGGACGTACTGTCACCGCAAGAACTTGAGAAGGCATTAATACGTATCATTCGAGCTGTCAGGACGAAATATTCGGTTCGGACGAGGAAAAAATCAACGCAAAAGGATTTCAATCACTCACACCAATTAGAGACGAAGCAGGGATCTTACGAGTTGGTGGGAGACTGTCAAAATCTAATCTCCCATATATTAAAAAACACCCGATTCTTCTAAAGGCTCATCATATTCTTTCGAACCGAATCATCAGTGATGCCCACGAAAAGACACGGCACGGAGGTAAGGAAAAGATGATTGCCTACATTCGGCAAAGGTTTTGTATTTTTAATTTAAAAAATTAAGTTAAGAAGGAAATTCACAACTGCCACATCTGCTTTAAGTTTAGGGCAAAACCATTGAGGCAATTAATGGGCAATCTTCCAACAGCAAGGACGACTAAATCACGCCCATTCACTTACACTGGAGTCGACTATGCGGGTCCCATCGATGTTAAGACCTGGAAGGGACGCAACGCAAAAACATTAAAAGGATACTTCGCAATTTTTGTCTGTATGGCAACAAAAGCGGTCCATAAAGAATTGGTCAGCGATATGACCACCCAAACCTTTCTAGGGGCTTTTAGGAGGTTAGTTGAAAGACGTGGTCTGTGCAGAAAGCTGTTCAGCGATTGCGGCCGAAATTTTGTAGGCAGTAATAGAGAGCTGAGAAAACAATTAAAAGAGGCACAGTTCGACTGGAAACATGGGGCAGAGGTACTGGCCAACGAAGGTACAAAGTGGAATTTCATTCCCCCAGCTTCCCCAAACTTTGGAGGTTTATGGGAAGCGGGAGTGAAATCTGTGAAATTTCACCTCAAACGTGTGGCTGGTAACCAAGTTCTGACATTTGAAGAGCTCAATACGCTTTTTACACAAGTAGAAGCCTGTCTGAACTCGAGACCATTGTGTCCACAGTCAGAAGACATTAACGACTTAGGAACAATAACACCCGGCCACTTCCTCGTCGGAGAACCTCTAGTTACACCTCCACAGCCAGAGTATAGCTTGGATAAAATTTCTCACCTGGAACGATGGAACAGAGTCCAAGCCCTTTTGCAACCATTCTGGAAGTTATGGAGCAACGAGTATCTTTCCCGACTTCAGCAGCGCCCTAAGTGGACCCAAATCGTCAACTCTAAGCTACAGGAAGGTGATCTCGTTTTAATTAAAGACGAACGACTTCCTCCTTTGAAATGGAATCTGGGTCGAATACTAAAATTACACCCTGGGCCAGATAATTTAGTACGAGTGTTTACACTCAAGACTGAGACAACCGAACTGAAACGCCCGATATCAAAAATTTGCCCTTTACCCAGTAATACATCGAACACTGATTTGGATTTAACACTTCACAAAACAAAATTCAACTAATAATAATAAAAAACATAAGGAAAGGCTACAGTCCGCTTGGGGCGAACAGTATGATACCCTATCCTTATCCCTGGTGCCACAAAGAAAAAATTCATAAGGAAGATGATAGATAGCATTTTATTTCATTCTATGAAATTTATAGAAAAAAAAATATTTATTTTGAAAAAACGCCCCCAAAAAGTGGGCGTGGCCAAAAACTTTGTATGGGCGATATATTGGAAAAAATATTGGCTAAATATATTGTTAAACATTTTTTTCCGATTTCTACGAAAATTTTCAAAGAAAACAGCATTTTAGTGAAAAACGCCCACAAAAAGTAGGCGCGGCAAAAAACTTTATATGACAAATTTATAAAGGTAGGCAGTACCTATATATCTTGTGAAGGTTTTACAACTTTATCTCTCTAACTTAAGCCTTAAAACGGTTTTTTCTAAATTGTGGGCGTGGCAGTGGGCGGATTTAAAAACTTTTAACACTTTACCATTTCGGGACCCTAGGGAGTGTATGCTTCAAATTTCAGGCTCCTAGCATAACTTTAAAGGCCTCAAAAGTTGATACGGACGGACGGACGGTCGGACATTGCTAAATAGTCTTAGGATTTGGTCCTGATCATAAATATATATACTTTTATGGGTCTACGACGAATATTAAGGGTGTTACAAGCTATGTGTCAAAATTAATATACCCTTAGGATAGGGATTAATATACCCTTTTCGATTTCCATGAAAATTTTCGAAGAAAACACCATTTTAGTGAAAAACGCCCACCAAAAGTAGGCGTGGAAAAACACTTTATATGACAAATATATAAAGGGGGCAGTACCTACATATCTTGTGAAGGTTTTAAAACTATATCTCTCTAACTTAAGCCTTAAAACGGTTTTTTCTAAACTGTGGGCGTGGCAGTGGGCGTATTTTGAAAATTTTAACACTTTACCATTCCGGAGCCCTAGGGAGAATATATTCCAAATTTCAGCTTCCTAGCAAAACTTTAAAGGCCTCAAAAGTTGATACGGACGGACGGACATTGCTAAATAGTCTTAGATTTTGGTCCTGATCATAAATATATATACTTTTAGGGGTCTGCGACGAATATTAAGGGGTGTTACAAACTATGTGTCAAAATTAATATACCCTTAGGATAGGGTATAAAAACACATAACGCTGGACAGCAAATACAAATATCAAATACCACAACCACACTTGTCAACACTTTCATCATATTAAAATTACAACAAATTTAATACATTTTCCAACATAAAATTAAACTCAACATAACATAAAATATTATTATTAATTTTGTATAAAAAACTCAACGGAACTCAACATTGATATTAAAGATATTACATAAAACTTCATATTAATCTCAAAACATTTATATATTCAACACGACTTACATTATATTCAACACAACACAACATATATAACACTACACATATTTATTCTAATAAAAATTTCATCACTACAACTCATTAAAAGAAAATAAATTGGATTCAAACTTAATACAAAAACGCAATTATATTTATAATAATTACATACCTCTAGTTTGTCAACCATTTCATGATATAAAAATATCACAAAATCAACATAATATTATACAGTCCACTTCTAACAAATACACATAGCAACACAAAACACATGCATAAGCATCCACATACAACATATCAACAATAACTTTATTAATACAAAAAATTACCCACACACACACAAAAACACACACGCAAACGACACGATCTCGAAACAATAACTTTATTAATATAAAAAAAAATAACAACACAAATCGATTAAATACCATAAAATTAAAACAATTAAATATTTAGTTTATTTATTTTACCTTTAATCGGTACCCATCTTGGAATCCAAGCGTATGGTCAACAGCGGCTACAGCAGTAACAGTATCAGCAAATTCAACATTCACGAATTTTTACGACACATACCACACAACACAATTCACAAAAATCGATCGATTGTGGTGCTAATTACAAAAAAAAACAAAATATTCCCGAAATCACAATTAATAACAAAAACAAAAATTAAATTACAACATGATGCGATGTACCGCACGATCGCAATTCATGAATCATTCACATCTTACAATGTTTATATCGTCTCATAAGGAACTGCGTTTGGAGTACTAACTGATGACTGCAAGGGAGTTGAGGCACACTATCTATCGTCAATATTTACATTTTTTTGAGGAAATGAGTTTTAATGTCTGTCTCTGTCCTTCTTATATAGCGAATGTTTTTTTTTTGTCTGTTTTATTTATGTCAGTTTATTAATCGTCTCTCTCTTTACATGTAAAAGAAAGTGAAGAAGGTCGGCAGGGTAGTCATTCATCAACAGGAATGTTATAAAAGGAGACAAATTGTACTAGAGTTCAACTGACGAGTTACAGATGGAAGTGCTTGCAAACCATGGTCACCACTAAAATCAAAATCATTGCGAACTACGTTCACGGGCGGGAGAATGTTGCGAATTGAATCGAATACATTCCACATTATAAACCACCCTGTTAACAACACTTAAAGTTTGACATATTTACAAATACAACACATGAAAATATACATAAAGTAAACAGTAACATTTTAACGTAACTTATTAAAAAGACATGTAATTTTATATATAAAGAAATTGATTTATTGAGTGTACAAACTGTTGTAAGGATAACTTTCTTTGTTCATAATTTCCAATAAAATTTTATAACGTTTAAAACAACACAACACAAAGGGTTGAGTTTTTTTGGTCAAGATAAACTAGTGGTTATACTGCTAAATCGACACATAACAATGGCATTAAGTTATATCCAAAAGAGCTAGTTTGTTGAGATTCACGTGGGCGTAAGGTGAGAAACAATTGACCCTTAAACAATTAAAATAGCTCAAGTCCACTCTAAAACTAACCCTAATTCTAAAGCGAACCCCTAATTCTCTGCCATTATCCATGAATGGCACTTGCATCGCTGAAACCGAAAGACTTTCCATTCTCGGTATGTGTGTTAATGACAACCTTCGTTGGAATGACCACATATTCGATATCGCCAAGAACGCTGCGAAGTGTCTAGGCTTCCTAAAGCGATGCAAGAAATATTTTACCCCTTCTGATCTGGCTAGAATCTACAAGGCGTATATTCGCCCAAAACTTGAGTACAACGCTCATATCTGGTCCGGTGCACCAATTACATATTTGGAGCTTCTTAACAGAATTCAAAAACGCGCAATAAAACTTATTGCCGACAGAGATATTGCGAATTCGCTTGACCCTCTTAGTCATCGTCGTAATGTCTCCTGCCTATCGTTGTTCTATCGATACTACCAACACAAGTGCTCAAACGAAATAGCCAGTTGCATTCCTCCCCTTCAACACTTCAACCGAAATACTCGCCACGCGAGGAATGCTCATCAGTTCACCCTAAAGCCTATATTCGGTCGAACTATGAAATTTAAGGATTCGTTCCTCTGCCGTACAACACGAATGTGGAATGCTCTGCCTCACTCTGTTTTTCCTGACCATTACAATTTACAAACATTTAAAATCAACGTGCATCGGTATCTCCTTTCTTCTAATCCCTCATTTCCTTGTCGCCCGTGCTGTGTTACTATAACATTATAAGGGTGCTAACAATCCCAATTATAAAAAAGAAAACTTCTTCACACGTCAGAAAACAAACACACAACTCGGACGCTAGCTAAGCTGGGCCGTAACGTGTACATCCTGCGTTAGCTTTCAAAACAAATCACCGCATATATTATGCCCATACAGTGATTTGCTTGGCCCACTAACAAAACATACACATGCGACCCACTATTCGCCAGATGATGCCTTTCGCAACTATAGCAAGTGACCCCATAAATACACGACACTTGCCATAGCCAATCAAAGCAGCAACAAACGAGTGGGAGTGGGGCTAGATGGATTGTCGTAAAACGCACTTCTTATACCCTATCCTAAGGGTATATTAATTTTGACACATAGTTTGTAACACCCCTTAATATTCGTCGTAGACCAAATCCTAAGACTATCTAGCAATGTCCGTCCGTATGTCCGTACGCAAATTTTAGGCCTTTAAAATTAAGCTAGGAATCTGAAATTTGGACCGCATATTCCCTAGGGCTCCGAAATGGTTAAGTGTAACAATTTTTTGAATACGCCCAATGCCACGCCCACAATTTAGATAGATTGTTGTAACACTTAGGAGATATGTAGGCACTCCCCTCCTTTATAAGTTTGACAATTAACGTTTTTTGCCATGCCTACTTTTTGTGGGCGTTTTTCACTAAAATGCTGTTTTCTTCGAAAAATTTTATAGAAAGCGAAAAAAAATGTTTAACAAGATATTTAGCTAATATTTTTTCCAACATATCGTCCGTACAAAGTTTTTGGCCAAGCCTACTTTTTGGGGCGTTTTTTCAAAAAATATTTTTTTTTTCTTAAATTTAATAGAATGAAAGAAAATGCTATTTATATATTTTTTCTTTGGAGCATATAGGGATATGGATAGGGTACCATACTATTCATCCCAAGGGGACTGTAGCCTTTCCTTTTGTTATACCCTATCCTAAGGGTATATTAATTTTGACACATAGTTTGTAACACCCCTTAATATTCGTTGCAGACCCCTAAAAGTATATACATTTATGATCAGGACCAAAATCTAAGACTATTTAGCAATGTCCGACCGTCCGTCCGTATCAACTTTTGAGGCCTTTAAAGTTATGCTAGGAAGCTGAAATTTGGAACATATACTCCCTAGGGTTGCGAAATGGTAAAGTGTTAAAATTTTCAAAATATGCCCACTGCCACGCCCACAATTTGGAAAAAACCGTTTTAAGGCTTAAATTAGAGAGATAAAGTTGTACAACCTTTACAAGATATGTACGTTAAGGTACTGCCCATCTTTATTAATTTATCATGTAAAGTTTTTGCCACGCCTACTTTTTGGGGGCGTTTTTAAAACAAATATTTTTTTTCGATAAATTTCATAGAATGAAATAAAATGCTATCCATCATCTTCCTAAGGCTTTTTTTCCTTGGGGTACATAGGGATAAGGATAGGGTATCATACTGTTCGGACTGTAGCCTTTCCTTATGTTTTTTTTTGTATTTTTGCCATTTGTCTCATTCGCTATGCAGCGAATACATTTTTGAATGATAACAGCCTCTTGGTTAATGTTTTAGGACTGTATTCTGTGTTCAAGTTGATTGTGAAGATATGAAGATTTTCGAAAATGGCCCATGTAGAATAGGGGCTGAGAGATAGTGTTACAAGGGTTAAATCTACGTCGGTATTTGATTGAAGTTGGTGGGGTGACCAATATTTAGGATTGTTAGTCCTGAGTTGATTGGTGTACTTATGTTGCGTAAGATATTTTCGAGATCAATGCTGCTGAATTTTTAATCTGGTGGGATATAAAAGAGATGACGGTTGTCTTAATTTTTAGGGTTATTTCGATTGGTATGGCAGATATGTTGGAGTTTATGTTAAGAGGGTTTTGCTGGACTGATTTGTAAACGAAGACATTTGCCTTTTTTCGAGCTATTGTTTGTGGGTAAATTGTGTAAATATGGTATTTATTGCTTACGTGAAATCGGCTGGGTTTGATGTGTGCTTCCTGTAAGGCAACTATAGACGACTTAAATTTATTAATAAGTAATTGCATCTCATGGTAATTATTAGAATAACCTTTTAGGTTCACCTTAATTGAAGATTTAATTGGTAAAACCGGCCTTGGAACAATATAATTTGAATTACATTGTGAAAGATCATGGTAGGTGTTGGGAGAGTAACGACTCTGCGCCGCGGAAATAAAAGTTAAATTGTGTAAATATGGTACTTATTGCTTAGGTGAAAGCGGCTGGGTGTTGTGTTTGATGTATGCTTCCTGTAAGGAAACTATAGACGGTGGGGCGGACTTAATTTCAGAGTAGAGTACCGATCTAACTACCGGGGTGTGCACACGCACCTCTGCAACCGCTCCAGGGCTAGCGCTTAAAAACTAAAAAAAAAAAAAAACACACCAAGTGGCAAAAAAAGAACAAAATACGTGCGGGCGCTGCAAAAAAAAAACATGAGGAAAGGCTATAGTCCGCTAGGGGCGATCAGTATGATACCCTATCCATATTCCTATATGCCCCAAAGAAAACAGCATTGAGAAGATTTTTTTTCAATCTATTAATTAAAAAAAAAAAAATAGTTTTTGAAAAAAAACGCACCCAAAAAGTGGGCACAGTCCACTTGGGGCGGATATATTGGGTGATATATTGGAAAAAATATTTGCTAAATATCTTGTTAAACTTATTTATTCAGTTTCTATGAAATTGTTCGCTGAAAATAGCATTTTAGTGAAAAACCCCCACAAAAAGTAGGCGTGCCAAACAATTTTATATGACAGACTTATAAAGGACGGCAGTGCCTACATATCTTGCGAAGGTTCTACCTTTCTCTGTAACTTTAGCCTTTAAACGGTTTTTTTTAAATTGTGGGCGTGGCAGTTGGCGGATTTAAAAACCTTTAACACTTCACCATTTCGGGACCCTAGGGAGTACATGCTCTAAATTGCAGCTTCCGAATGTATATTTAAAGGCCTCAAAAGTTGATACGAACGGACGGACATTGCTAAAAGTCTTAGGATTTGGTCCTGATCATATGTATATACTTTTATGGGTCTTCGACGAATATTAAGCGGTGTTACAAACTATGTGTCAAAATTAATACACCCTTAGGATAGGGTATAAAAAGAACAAAATACGTGCGGGAGCTGCAAAAAATATCAGCAGTACTCATTGTCAACAAAAAACATAAGGAAAGGCTACAGTCCGCTGGGGGCGAACAGTATGATACACTATCCATATCCCTATATGCCCCAAAGAAAAAAGCATTAAGAAGATTATATTTCATTCCATTAATTAAAAAATAAAAAGTTTTTTTGAAAAAAACCCCCAAAAAAGTGGGCATGGCCAAAAACTTGGTATGGGCGATATGTTGGAAAAAATATAGGGTAAATATCTTGTAAACATTTTTTTTTCGCTTTCTATGAAAATTTTCGAAGAAAACAGCATTTTAGTAAAAAACGCCCACACAAATTAGGCGTGGCAAAAAACTTTGTATCACTAACTTATAAAGGGGGCAGTGCCTACATATCTAGTGAAGGATATAACACTCTATCTCTCTAACTTTAGCTTTAAAACGGTTTTTTCTAAATTGTGTGCGTGGCAGTGGGCGTATTCAAAAAAATTTTACACGTAACCATTTTGGAGCTCTAGGGAATATGTGGTCCAAATTTCAGCCTCCTAGCGTAAGTTTAAAGGCCTCAAAAGTTGATACGGATGGACGGATGGTCATTGCTAAATAGTCTTAGAATTTGGTCCTGATCATAAATATATATACTTTTATGGATCTACGACGAATATTAAGGGGTGTTACAAACTATGTGTCAAAATTAATATACCCTTAGGATAGGGTATAAACAGTATACAGACTTCTTAACAAAAATAGTACCAAAGGCAACAACTCGCACCAAAGAAGAAAAACCAAACTGATTTAAAAGCAAAGTAGATGATTTCGATAAGTGTGCCATCAGGCAAATTGTGAATCAGTTTTTTCCAAATAAAGACCTTACGACGCTGGATAAAATACTGCATAAGGACGCAATGCCAGCACCACTAAGAGTAGCAGGTCTTCTCTGCATACGATTTTAACAAAAACGGTTTTAAATTTGCCATCGTCAGCGAAAGACTGTTCTTTTGGAAAGGACTGATATCAAAACATGAAGATAGATTTATTTTATTTTTTATAAATAAAATAATTTAAATGAAAATTTCAACCTAAAAAAGACATGGTAATCTGACGTAATATGCTTTCTGGTTTTTGAAGAGTACTCGGTCCAACACAAATATGCAGTACACGTCTTATGGGAAAGCTGTTAAAAAAGCAGTAGCTTTCCATTTTTTTCTACCATACTCAATTGAAATAAACCCCTCATAAATTGTTTACCCTCCAGTGAATTTCCAATTGCATCTGACGAAAATCCACCGCGTCTTATTCAGCGCACTTGTGAGTGTGCTCTGAAGAGCTTTAAGTTTTAGAGCCTTGAAAAAAAGTTCTTCATGATAAGTGATATTGTTGGGGTTTTGTTTTGATCTTTGACACTTATTTTAATGTGTGGAGAGTACTTTAAAATGCAGTCAGTTACCACAAACACTTAAGTGCCGAAAAAAAAGAAATTGAAACAAAAATGAAAAAATTCATTAGAATTCGAAAAATAAAACAGTAACTGCGAATCAAGAGGTGATATTTTATCTATGGGTAAAAGAACAGTTTACAGACTTCTCAACGATAATAGTAACAGAGACCACAACTCGCCACCAAGCAGGAGAAACCAAACTTTTTTTTTTCCCCGAGGGTAGGTGGAAAATCTTCCATGAGACATTATGCGGACTGGCTGCGCGTGCTCATAACAGTGTGAGACTCTTACTCACTAACAACACCTCCCTACAAAATACTTTTTATACTACAACTAGGCTAATGCCTATCAAGCAGTTTTAATTTAAATATTTAATTACGTTTGGCAGGAAACCTCCCAGCGGAAGCACCTGCTTATACCGACAATATCATGCGAATTTCCATTTTAATTTAGCATCCAACGTCATTCCCAAGTATTTAGCCTCGTTTGCGTACGGAATTTGTACCAAATCAATATAAATGGGTAGATTGCTTACATTTCTATAAGTAAAATTAACGTGCGGGGATTTTATCTCGTTGAGGACAATACGCCAAGTCCACAAGCATATTCTGCACAGATGAGAATTAACCAGAAAGTCAACTCTGCAATCATCTTCAACCAACAGAAAATATTTAATATCGGCCGCAAAATCCTCTCTCAATTTTGTGATTACCCGCCAAAAATAATTGTGGGGAGTTTTGCAACATATCCAAACAACAAAACCGCTGGTCACGGCGGATGTGTTGGGAAATAGGAAATGCCGCGAAGTGTTGAGTTTATGTGGTTCAACTTGTATAGCTATTTTAATGTAAATGTTTATAAACAAAAAATTAAAACAAAAAATTGGTTACCCAATAAAGTTGTTACAATTTAATTGGAATATTTTTTTGCGGTTATAAGAAATAGTTATCTATTTTTTATCTGCCTTAAAATAAACATTCTTGGGTTGTTATACTTTTTCCATTTTGGTTAATAAAATTAAATAAAATGTATATTTCATTGTATTACTGCATAAATATTACTAAATTAGTAATGTTTGGGTGTAAAATATTTGTAGTAAATAGTTTGCAATGATTTTTTATATATATATTAAATTCTTTGATTGTTTTATTATGTATTTATTATTGGATTATTTTTATTTAACATATGAAAGTATGCACCACATATTTGGGTCCCGTGCATCGATAAAAAAAGTGGAAAAAAAGTATTTTTAATAATTTTTATGAAAGTTTTCGAAGAAAACAGCATTTTAGTAAAAAACGCCCACAAAAATTAGGCGTGGCAAAAAACTATATGTAACAAACTTACAAAGGGGGGCAGTGCCTACATATCTTGTGAAAATGTAACACTCTATATCTCTAACTTTAGCTTTGAAACGGTTTTTTCTAAATTGTGGGCGTGGCAGTGGGCGTATTCAAAAAATTTTACACTTAACCATATCGGAGCCCTAGGGAATATGTGGTCTAAATTTTAGCTTCCTAGCTTAATTTTAAAGGCCTAAAAATTGCGTACGGACGGACGGACGGACATTGTTAGATAGTCTTAGGATTTGGTCCTGATCATAAATATATATACTTTTATGGGTTTACGACGAATATTAAGGGGTGTTACAAACTATGTGTCAAAATTAATATACCCTTGGCGGCGGCCATTAGCCCCACATAATTCGATTCATGTGTGCGTGATTATACTCTATCCTAAGGGTATATTAATTTTGACACATAGTTTGTAACATAAGGAAAGGCTACAGTCCGCTGGGGGCGAACAGTACGATACCCTATACATATCCATACCTATATGCCCCAATGAAAAAAGCATTACGAAGATGATGGATAGCATTTTATGTCATTTTATTAGTTTATAAACATAAGGAAAGGCTACAGTCCGCTTGGGGCGAACAGTATGATACCCTATCCTATCCTTATCCCTATGTACCCCAAAGAAAAAATTCATAAGGAAGATGATAGATAGCATTTTATTTCATTCTATGAAATTTATAGAAAAAAAAAAATATTTTTTTGAAAAAACGGTTTTTTATAAATTGTGGGCGTGGCAGTGGGCGTATTCAAAAAAATTTTATACTTAACCATTTAGGAGCCCTAGGGAATATGTGGTCCAAATTTCAGCTTCCTAGCTAAATTTTAAAGGCCTAAAAATTGCGTACGGACGGACGGTCTGACGGACGGACGGAGTTGACTATCTGGTTAATTCCTCATCTGTGATATTCTGTCGATAGATCATTGAAGCTTATTTGTAGCGGATTGAATAGAATTGTCTACAGCTAGAATAGCCGTATCATCCGCAAAAGTTGCTACGATGGTGTCCTCTTCTTGCGGGATATCACGAGAGTATAAAGGAATAAAATCGGGCCACACTTGCTTGTGGACCTTCCGCCGCGATTTTTTTTTTTTGTCATTGGGATGTTTACCTGGCTTAGGAATCATTATCACCTCATCTATCTTCCATTGCCGGGGAACGTACAAAAGTCTAATAGAAGCGCTTATGAGATAAAAAAATTTAAGTAGTGTTTTTCTGGGCAGCTCTTTAAGGACCTGTCCCGTAATTAGGTCATATCCAGAAGCTTTGTTTAATCTAAGTTTTTTTTTCAAAACAGAGTTCGACCAGCGATACTTGTCCAATTTGAAAATTGTCAGATACCGTGGTAGCAACAGTATCTTCTACCAACGCTTCACCGTCAAACGGTTTAAACGTCTCTTCAAGGTGTTCGGCAAATATTTCATCCTTTTCCTTGTCTCGTTTCGCCCATTCCCCGTTATTTTTCCGGATGGGTGGCGCTTGCATCTTTGGCCTTTTTCATGCCTTTCATAGCTTTCCAAAGCAAATAGTTAGAAGTTTTATCCGCCGTTAGACTTTCGAGATACATAGAGATTTCACGATTTTTAAAGTCCCGAATGTCTCCTTTGAGTTCGCTGGAAAGATTATTTGTTTAAATTGCTGCTACCTTTTACGCGCTCTTTGGTTTTTCTTTACTAAATCAGTAATTTCGCGGGAATATTTAAATTCGTCACTCTCTTTTTATGAGAAGTATTGTTCCACGCTGAACTTTGCAAGGCATCGATGAAATGATTCACTTCGTCTTCGAGTTCATATGGTGTTCGAAAGGATGCTTTCAGATCGATTTTATTTATGCAGTCTTTTCTAAAGGAGTCCCAGTTAGGTCTTTTACTAGTAAGTTTTGGTGGACCGTCCCTTTCGTGTAAACCTCCGCTGGTAATTATCAGAGGGTCAGAAGAGAGATCAAAACTTTCTTCAATTTTGACTAAGAAAAACTAAACTGATTAAAATGAAAATTAGATGATATCGATAAGTGTACCATCAGGCAAATTGTGCATCACTTTGTTTCAGATATGGACTTTCGAGGCCATAAGGTAGGACGCAATGCAAAAATCACTAAAATTAGCAAAATCTGCATACGGTTTTAACAAAAAAACTATGTTTTAAAGAGTGTTCTTTTGGAAAGAACTGACATCAAAATATTAAGATTAATTTGTTTTATATTTGATAAATAAAAAAATTTAAATTATAAAATAACAATCTAAAAGAGACATGCTAACCCTACATAATATGTTTTCAGGCTTTCAAAGATTTAAAATCCTTAGTAAGGAAACTCTCAAAGATCTTTTGTTAAAATAGCACTTTACGGAAAACAAAAGAGTGCGAATGAGAGGCAAACATCCCTATCTTTTCTGTAGTGCCAATTTATGTTGGACAGAGTATAGTATCTTCAGTGGAGATGGGGTAAACAGTTCCTGTGGAAGGTTGTTGGTGGCAGCTGACAAGAGAGGGGGGGATGAGTGCCAGCTCACTAAGACACTTCTCCGGACGGCGGCGGACGAATTCTACGGATGGATCAACCGCGTTCACAGTTCCAGTTAGGTCGAACAAGTGATCTCCCTTTATGAACTGATTTGAAGCCCAGGTCTATAGGGATCTCCAATACAAAGCCAGGGTGTTGGAAAAGAGTTTGTGGCAGAAGAACCCTCGATGGGCCAACGGCAGCACTCACATCCCCGAAGTGGGTTACTGCCAACGGAATTACCGGTCTGCTGTCCTAGGGTCAAACCCAGAGCTTATACCTCCAGATTGGGGGTTATTCCGTCGGGGTAACTTCTCGACCATGTGAAAAAAAATAGTTATGAGAGAGACAGGGATAGCCTCGGATAAGAATTTCCCTCAAACGGCAGACCCAAAACGTTAACGGACATGCGAGTATGTCCTGGAATGTGCGGACACTCTACACTCCAGGTGCTACTCAAAAACTTGAATCTGTCCTCTTGCGGTACAAGGCCGACATTACCGCGATCATGGAGATATAATGGATAGGATCAGGAATAGTGAAAAAATAATTGCGACATCTATTACAGCTATAACAAAAGATTGCATGTGTTAGGATGCGGATTAGTCGTGGGAAATCGGCTTGGATCTAAAGTAATGGACTTCAAGCCGATAAGTGATCGCCTGGCTGTGATCCACATCAGAGCTACATTCCAAAACATTAGCCTAATATGTGCACACGCCCCTACCGACGAGGCTGAGGACCCTATCAAGGAGGAGTTCTATGAGCTCTTGGACGCAGCCTACGGAGCCTATCCGGAGTACGATGCCAAAATTGTACTCGGGGACTTCAATGCTATAGTCGGCAAGAAAAGAAACCCAACAGATAACGGCTACAGACTAATTGACGTTGCAGCAGCTTGTAATGTGGTAGCACTAAGAAGCACTGGGTTTCCGCGACTTTCAACATTTCTTGTTGCAGTTAGATTCAGAGCTCGACTGTCCAACGATAAGAAGCTGCGAATTGCTTAAAAGAAGAAATTCGACGTTGGACACCTTAGCTCATCTAGAGTCGCTAGGGCCTACAGAGAGCATCTGAGTGAGAAACTCTCCACTGCGCATGCACCTACCACAGACGCTGACAACAAGTGGTCGCAGTATCGCGACATCATCAAGGAGGTAGCCGAAACCACCCTAGGATACCAGCCACCACACCACACCACACCAGAAAAAGCCCGTGGTATGATGATGTATGCGTATGCCGGAAAAAGGTGACAAGATGCAAACATTAGAACGCTGCAGAGGAAAACAAGGACAGCAAGGGATGAGTACTGAGCCAGGAGAAGGGAGGAGATGAAGATCCTGCATAGGAAGAAAAGAGAGCACGCAGTCTCCCAGCTCCAGGAAATATAAAGGGTCAACCATAATAGACTTAAATGGGATTAACCTTATGTCGAAACTGAACGAAAAGTCCACTCAATTTCTCCCAAAAGTTCTAGTCCCCATAATGAACTGAAACAACATTTTGCAAATTAAGCAATCTGTCAAAATTCGAGGAAAGGAAAAAATGTGGAAAATTACCTTTACCTCTTACAATGAATTTAAAAAATATAGGGACAATATAAAGTGATGTTAAGTAAAAATATAAATTGTTGGTGTCAAATGTCAAATTTCCTAACTGAACGTCTCATTTAATTTACACTCTCGTAAGCCAACTCAAGTCAACGAAAATTTGACGAAACCGAGCATAATCCTATTATGGGCTTGCTGTACTGTTTACGAGTATTTAGATATTTCGTTAAGCTAGCTTAAGCTCATGAAAGTCTATGGCTGACCCTTAAGAGTCCCGCAACCGAAACAACATCCGAAAGTTTTATAAGAAATCCAAGCAGCTGGCTGCTGGCTTTAAGACCGGAACGCAGGCTCTTCGCAACAGCGATGGAAATCTAGTCACCAACGCGCAGGGAATAGTAGATGTCTTTAAGCAGCATTTGCAGCAGCTCATAAACGGACAAAATGTAGAGAGAGTGATAGGGCAAGAGGAGAACCCACGTCCATTCAATAAAGAACCAGTCCCTCCACCCAGTATAGAAGAGGTTGAGGATAGAACTACCGAGGCATATCCCTGCTTAATGGCGCATATAAGATCCTATCCAACGTACTGTGTGAACGTCTCAAACCCTTCTGCAACACACTAATCAGCACGTATCAGTGTGGCTTCCCACCCGCCAGATCAACAGTAACCAAATCTTCTCACTAAGGCAAATCCTGGAAAAGACCAACGAGTTTCAAGTCGAGACACACCAGCCCTGTTGAAAACTGATCTAGATGTATCGCGTGACACTAGATAACACAAGGTGCAATATGCAGTTTGGCAGCAGCTCGTCTGAACTGTTTCAAACTTGCACCGGATTTCGGCAAGGAGATGCGCTGTCGTGTGATTTCTTCAATCTTGTTCTTGAGCAAAAAGTTCGCAGGGCAGGTGTCAACATGGAAGGCACTATCTTCAACAGATCAGTCCAACTGCTGGGGTATGCGGACGATATAGATATCATCGGTCGATCCCAGCGTGCCGTGATAGAGGCTTTCACGGCTATTGAAGAACAGGCGAAACTAGTTGGCCTTGAAGTGAATGAGGACAAGACTAAATATATGCTATCAACAAACAAACAATCATCTGTCCACCGACTAGGACAAAATTTTACTGTTCATAGCAGCGACTTCGAGGTAGTTAAGGAGTTCATCTACCTCGGGGTAGAAACTCCACAAATGAAATCTTAGTGGAGATCCGTCGTGGAATTGCACTAGGAAATTGTTGCTACTTGGGTTTGGGAAAACAAATGGGTTCAAAACTCCTAACTCGAAGGACAAAGTCCATGCTCTACAGTGCCCTTATCCTGCCAGTTCTGCTATACGGCGCCGTGTGCTGGACGATAAGCAGGAAAGAAGAGTTAATACTGGGATCCTTTGAAAGAAAAATCCTTCGACGGATATTTGGTCCTGTGTGCGAGGAGGGCGAATGGAGGAGAAGATACAACCGCGAACTCTATGAGCTGTACCAAGATGTGGATGTAGTCCAAAAAGCGAAGAAACGTGGACTACATTGGCTCGACCACATCGAGCAAATGGACAACAACGCTACTGACAAGAGGATCTTCGATCCCCAGCCCCACGTTCGAGACGACAAGGAAGACCGAACCTCCATTTTAAAGACCTAGCCATCGCGGATGGCAGACCGCTTGGTCTGGACAACTGGAAGCAGCGTGCCTGCGATTGCAGAGGATGGAAGGATGCCGTGTCTCGGGCAGTGACTCTTCACGGGTCGGGAGCCTGTTAAATAAAAAAAAACCAAAACATCTATTCCGACACTCATTTGCAATGCCATTCCAGCTGTCAGCTCTTCGGATAGTGATAATCTTCTCGCTGCTCATTTTGCAGCTAGCTCAGCGCTGCCAGATTATGTTATATCTCCCCCCGTACTTAAGTACGTAGAACACTGAATGGGACAATTTCATTTCCGCACTCGTACATTGGCAAGAGTACTTCAGGATCTTAACATACACAGATCCGCTGGTCCAGATTGTATTTCCCCTATCGTTCTGAAAGGGTTTTCTCCTACGCTGGAAAACCTACTGCGTAAGCTTTTCTATCGGTTATATTCTTCAGGGCTCTTTCGATAAAATGGAAAAAAACATTTGCCCAGCGGTCCCAAAAAAGGCAAATCATCTCCTCCCACCGACCAACTGCACTTACATCCCTTTTTTCAGCTTATGAAATATCTTGAATCCCGAAAAGTTCTTAATAACCGGCAGTAAGAAAAGTTAGTCTTCGCAGATCCACTGGTGATTTGATGACATTTCTAACTGAAGAGTGGAACCAATCTATTCACTGTGGTGGTGCATTTGAAATCGATGATACCTTTCTTCAATAGGTTAGGAATTACCTTTCGGAGATTTCTATACAAGTTGTTTTGGACCGTTTCAAGTCTGCAACTCACCAAATAAATGCTGGTGTCCCCCAAGGCTCCGTTCACTGTCCGACCCTTTTTCTCATTTTTATCAATGATCTCTTGTCTGGAAAAGATCGAAAGTGAGAAGGATAAAAGCAGTGGAAGTTTATAAATTTGAACACTTTAGTCACTCCTTGCGGTTGCAGATATGGTGCATACACTGTGGCTTTTGATGAATTAAGGTTGTTTTGTTGGGTAACCGAGATCGGGCAGAGGTTGGATAAATGTTTTTCAAGGAAAAGGCCTGTCAATTTAATAACATAATTGGGTGATATATTCGCATGAACTACTAACACCATGGATGGCTCTTTTAGTAAGAAGACACTAAATGGGGGGAGGTGTCTTTCTTCATTTGTTGAGAAGATGGTAATGAATTTGGGGTTAGTCGTTAATGAATTCTTTGGAATTATAGTGCTGAAGTCGATTGAAGAGAAGTTGGGTTTTTATCGTTTTTTGTTGTTAGGCCCAGTAAGCGGACCTACGTCGCGACCGCTGAACCCATTGCCCGAAAGAACACGTGGCCCCGGGGCCAGGGTGAGTTGGATTGTGTTTCACTGCTTTTTTGTATTTTGTTTTTCACTCACCAGGGGAAAGGGGTTTTTTGGGGAAAAGAATGGGGTTAATATACGCAAATAGGTGCTCTGACCGAAGAGAGATAATACCACTAAAGAAAATACCGAGAGAGAACATAAAAGAAAGAGCGGTGTTGCCGTCTCGTCAGACGGTAACTGATTACAAATTAATATATAATAAAACTGAGACAAATGAAATTAAGAAAATACTGATTCTTAATACAAAACACAAAAATTCTTTCGTTTGCTACACAATGCAAATATGAAATTATACACCACATTCTGTTTTGTAATGGTTACATTGAATTGGGGTAGTGGAAGGGTGAAAGGTTGTAGAATGTTGGACGAGAGTGAAATATAAGTGACACGAATGCAGTTTCGCATATCAAGCTTGTGTTCTGTTACCAGCCCGTCGGTATGGGGTGGATTCTTACAACTTGTCAGTCATTCTTAAAACACAAATCTAGAAAAAAATTTATAAGCTTAGTACTTTTAATTCAAAGATACTAAGAGAGCTATTTAAAACAAAAGAAATATTTAATCTGGAATTATCAATAAATGCAAAAATTTGAGTAGTAAAATTAAACAATAAACCAAATCTTTTAAGGGAAGAATTTATGTGTGTTTTTGTATTTGTATTTATTTATTTATAAAAATTTGCTGTATAATAAGAACTACATTCTTTCAAAAACTATAAAACTATAAGGGAAAAATTGAATAAAAAGTAAAAACAAATAAATGAAATTATGAATGATATTATTTTAACATTATTATTATTATTATAAATTTAAGTTAGTTAAATTACGATGAAAAAAAACATCAATGGGGAGTACTGAAATATGTAAAGACTAAAGAAAAAAAATTCCTGTGCTTGACTTTGGTTCTTATACTAAGGGGAAGTTGATTAAAGAGTCGAATGGCGTGAATGAAAATTTGCCTACGTGAAATCGTGCAAGTTTAAACATTAGGTCTGATACAACAAGAACGAAGAGACTGGGAGAAAATTACTTTACTATATAGATAAATTGGTAGTTTTGCGTTTAAAATTTTAACCATCATTGCGCAAGTTTTAAAATCTAAAAATTGCTCCAGAGTGCATCCTAGTATTTGTCGAGAGTGGCTCTACGTAGATTGTATACGAATCTTGCGATTGAGTTGAAGGCTACATTCAGCTTACGCTTGGAGTTGGTATCTGTGCTTGCGAACAACTCACATCCATACATGATTAATGGTACGATCAAAGCCATTACCAGTTTTAATTTAACCGTAGTAGGTAACGTGTCGTGACATACTGACAGACCCCGCAAAGCACCATAGATTTTGGATATCACAGAGTTAATGTGGTCACTCCAAGTGAGATTATTGTTGATAATAATACCTAGGTTTTTTATCCTAGACACTATTTCTACCTGAACACCATTTAATAAAATTGGAGGAAGGTGAGTTGATAATAAGTGTTTGTAAATTTGGATGGCTTTTGTTTTTGAAGGATTAATGAGAAGTCTATTATCATAAGACCACCTAACGATTGAAGCGAGGTCCTCATTCATTCTTGCAATAGCGTTGTCCATCAAACCAATAGGAAAATTAATATTTAATTTGTACATATTAGCATAGATATGAAATCGGCAATTATGTATCACAAGTGGTAGGTCATTAATGAACATGGAGAATAACAAAGGACCGATTATTGAGCCTTGGGGCACACCACAATGAACAGGTAAGGCAGACGATATGGACTGATTGTGAAAGACGGATTGGACTCTTTTAGTTAAGTAAGAAAATATTAATTTTACAGAAAGGTGTGAAAAATTGAAATAAGACACAAGTTTATTACAAAGTATATCAGGACGAACGGAATCAAATGCTTTGGAGAAATCGACTAAGGTTAAAAGAGTTACTTAGTCCTGGTCAATAACTTCCCGTATGTCATCAGTGACTTTAAGTAAAGCAATTACACAGCTATGACCAGAACGGAAACCGGACTGCATAGGAGATAACAATTTTTTAGACTCAATGTAAGCTTTAATTTGAGCACTAATTATTGATTCAAATGCTTTAGATAGAAAAGGTAGGATTGCAATGGGTCGATATTCTGTTCCTTTTTTATTTTTGGGAATTGGAATTACTTTAGCTTGTTTCCAAAGCTGCGGGTAGGTGGAAGACATAAGAATGGTGTTGAAAATAAACGTAATATATTTAAGGATATAGGGTAGAATTATTTTGAGGAATTTTGGGTGAATGTTGTCCATGCCCATGCTGTCAGATTTTATAGACAGCATCGCCTTACTAACGGTAAATGAATCAACAATATCAAACAGTAAAGCGTTGTCAGATGTATTCTCAATAACATTTTCAGATGGAGAAGCGGATATATCAGGTAACAGTGGCATTCTAGTAAACGTCCTATTAAGTTCTTCAATATCGATATCACTATTGGATTGCATACTGTTGTTATTGCACACCCCAATTTTTTTAATCTGTTTCCACAGAAAAGACGAAGAGCGGTTTAAATTAAATTTGTTGTTATAATACAATGCCTCAGCTGGTTTAATCATTAAATTTACTTTATTTCTCATCCTTTTAAAATCGGCAAACATTTGAGGTATTTGAAATCATCTCCAACGCCGATAGAGATTATCTCTAACACTCATCGCGGCTTTAATTTCCACAGAAAGCCAAGGACACGGACTTTGTTTTAAAATAAACGATTTGATGGGTACATACTTAGAAAACAGATAGGTGATACATTTATTTAGGATCTCAACTTGGTTGTTAACATCTGCTGAACGAAAGACACAGTCCCAATTGAGAGACATACATTCACTTAAAAGGGCCACAGTATCAATTCTTTTAAAATCATAAAACTGCATGGTTTCTTGATTATTGGTGAGATTAATTGGTATGTTAAGAGTGGCAAATACAAGGTCATGATGGGAAAAAACAGGAAAAGACAACTGAGAATAATGTTTTAGCATATTAGCATCACTTACTAGTAAAACATCTATCAACGAGGGGACTTTGTTAGGCATATAATGGGTTGCATGAGACACATTAGCAAAAGATATATTAAACGAGTTAAAAATTTCCATTAAAGTCGGACGCGAAACATTATTAAGGAGATTTATATTTATGTCACCACAAATAATACATTTAGGAGCAAGCGAACATATATCATCTAATAAAACACTAACTATACTGTGGTGAGCAACATTAGGTGGGATATAAATTGATCCGATTATGCACCTATTTATACCAGTTAAAACTTCCAAGAATATATATTCAAATTTGTCAGACGAAAAGGAGCACCTTACAATTTTGGCTTTCAAATTCTTTTTTATATATATTGCAACCCCTCCACCAACTCGATTATGGCGATCAGACCTAAATAAGTTATAGCCACCAAGCGCAAAATATGCACTGGTTAGACTTGAATTCAGCCAAGTTTCTGATATACATATAATGTCCATTTTACCATTCTCAAATAAAAACCTAAGTTCATCAATTTTTCTCACTATGCTTTGGCATTAAAATGACATATGTGAAGACCAGTGCTCTGTTTGCACAAAATATTTAGCATCGTGCGCAAACTTTCACTCCTTCCATTCGAATTCCCATTGTTAGAGGTACTGTTCATAACACATTAAAGAAAAAAAGAACGAAATCAAGCACAGGAAAAAATAGTCAAAAAGAGAACTAGCAATAAGAAAACATTAAACGATCATTGATGTTCCATCCACATAAAGACCAAAAAAAGAAATTAAATAATAAAATAAAACAAACATTTAGATAGAAATAATAAAGTAGAATAAAAGAAAAATAAATAAGTATGTAACAATAATATATCAAAATAAAAGAAAATAATTTAAAATAAATTAATCAAAATCAATAAGAACCAAAAAGAATCAAAATCAGAAGATAAAATGAGTTAATGATGAGTGATGATCAGGTACTTGTTGTAGTCATGGGCGTAGCAGCTGCAGCATATAAACTTTCGACAGTTTCTATTTTCATTCCTCTTTCAGTTGCATTTCTTTTGACGTAAAGAGAGCCAGAAATCGTAAACACTGAGAACAATTTTTGTTGTTTCTTTAATTGAACTGCTTGTTTTAGAAGAGAACGATTTTTATTTGTTAAGCTCTCATTTAGATGTACCGCACTTATTGAATTAGAATTAGGTAGAATGTCTTTTAATAAAAGGGAATTTTTTCTTGCATTGCGGAAGAGAGATGTTGCCTTCAGTATGGAATTTCTCTCTTGAGACGAGTTGAATTTAATGATGATTGGTGCATTATCAGGTCTCGGGTGTTTAGGGCGGAAAATCTTAATCTTAAAGGAGGAGCATTAGTGTTAATTTTGAGGCACAGTAGGCTAAACAAATCATTTAGATTTTCGTCTGGTAGTACTGGTACCCCAAACAAAACAGCATCAGCGGCAAGCTCCTTTCTTTCCATTTGATCAACTCGTTGTTGCAATGCGTTTACTTCACACTTTACATTAGGAGATTCATTTGACATTTTTTCAGCAACATCAACTCTGTCGGAGATGTTTTTTATTTGTTTCTGGATATCATCAAACCTTTCGTTCCATGTTCGCTCCAGTGTGTCCATTTTAGCTGAGAGATCGTTTCGTATACCATTTATATCAGAACTTAACTTGCCGTAAAATTTTTCTAGGCGCTCTTCCAATAGTGCCACAGTTAAGATTCGTGGACTACGACTAGAGGTCGGGGTCAGGTATGGGGTACACGGTTTTAATCTCTTATTACTCTGAGTTTGAGCATTCGACATGTTTATTTATTGCAGCGGAATATAGCGAGAGAGAAACACAAGAAATATCAAATGTCTATTTAATATGGATTTACAAAAACTATTTTATAAGTTAACACTTCGCACTCAATAAATTTGAAGTTTGATAATAAGGCAACAAGTGGTGTATGTGCATTTATTTTGTGGTTTCAGCGTTTGCGGTGGTCAATAATATACACGAAAGTTAATGTTTTGCCGGACGACTAGATTGGACGTGTTAATCGCGCTGATACATCGTTTAGCTCTTATTTAGCTTATCCTTGCCATCATCCTTGGCCTTATCATCTGGATCGCGGTTGGTTTTTTTCAACTTCTGGAGGGATAAAGCTGTTCAGGAGACATAAAATTAATACGTCACGGAAAAGTTTTGGTTTCGCAATATTTTATTATTATTATTTTTTAGTTATAGATAACCTTTATATTCTTTTTATTGTAATACAGGGTGTTTTTTTCGAGGTATAGATCTTCGAATTGAAATAAAACAAAAGAAAATCGTTTTAATGTCCTTCAATTTGGCTTTATTGGAAGGATAATTTTATGCCATTAATGTTTGGATATGACTTCGGGTATGTATGTATGTCGGCAATAACGCTACGAATGTTGGCTTTCAAGTCCCCTAACTTTTCTGGTTTGTTGTCGTGGGCAAGCGACTTCACATATCCCCAAAGAAAATAATCCAATGGTGTCAAATCACACGATCTTGATGGCCAATTGACAGGTCCATTCCGCGAAATTATGCGTTAATCGAATGTTTCCTTCAATAAATCGATTGTGACGTGCGCTGTGTGGCATGTAACGCCGTTTTGTTGGAACCACATCTCATCTACATTCATGCCATCCAATTCGGGAACAAAATAGTCGGTTATCATGGCTCTATACCGGTTTCCATTAACGGTAACTGACTCTCCAGCATCATTTCGGAAGAAATATGGCCCAATGACTCCACCAGCCCATAGAGCACACCAAACAGTCAGATTATGTGGATGTAATGTCGTTTCAAGGGTCTCATGTGGATTCTCTTCACTCCAAATGCGGCAATTTTGCTAGTTCAACCTAAAATGAGCCTCATCACTGAACGAAATTTTGCGATGAAAATCAGCGTCGATATCTCATTTTCGGCCCATACACCAAAATCACGACGCATTGCATGGTCTCGCGGCTTTAATTCCTGCACAGGCTGGATCTTGTAAGGTCGTAAGAAGAGAGGCTGTGCAATTGCTGTGCACAGTGGCGAATCGATTCATTCGGGTCCTCTTCAACACTTTGCTCTACAGCGGCAATTTTTCTTCGGTGCGCACTGTTCGACGTCTCTGCGGATGCGTATTATCATATAGAGTAAATGTAGTGTGAAAGCGATCCATGGTTAACCGAATTAATTGCTCTGACGGACGATTATGTCGACCATAAAATTAACGGAGCTTGCGGTAAACTTCGCGAACTGAACCATTATTTTCGAAATAAATTTACGATTTGCAAGCGTTGTTCATTTGTCAACCTGTTCATGATGAAATGGCAAACCAAACTGAACATAAATTATATTTGATTTGCCAGATTTGACCACAAAATGTCAGTTATATCTCTATTCGAAAAACCAACCTCTAAAAAACACTCCCTTTACCTATATGTAATATGTATATATTTCTTTTTGTTTTTGTTAGAAAAATGGGATTGAAAATATTTTGTGCACGATCAATAACTAAACTAAGTACAAAATAAAAACAAAGAAAAATAAATACTAAAAGAGAAATTAATAAACTATTAAATGATTTAAACTAAATTTTATATTCCTCGGGAGTGGTTTAGCAGTTGGCTTAATTTGTTGTGTTGGTAAGGGAAGCCGAGTACAAGGCAAACTTGTGCTGCTCCTTCTTCTTCAGATAATTTTTAGTTTTTTCAGCTACCTTCTACTTGTATTTTTGACATCCCTTGTAGATTGCTGGGGGTCCAATTTCTTGGCAGTTGGCCCAAAAAACTGAGTCGTCCTTTTTGTTCTCGATGCTTCTTGGGCAATTTCCGGGTAAGTGCTCGATATTGCACTTCACGCCACGTGTCCGAATTTTTGGCAATTTTTCCATTGCGTAATACCCCTGGTTTGGAATTTCTCCCAGTAAACTTTCTGCTGTAACAGTAAAGTTTTGCTGAAATTTCGCTGTTTGCTTCCACGTGGACTACGAAGTTATTAAACTTACGATCAGTCCTTGTGGTTACCTGAATAAATTTTACTCCTAAGCTTAAGAGCTCCTCTTTGATTTTATCTACCTGTTAGCTGTGATGGATCCCGTTGAGGACCAAAAGAGTTTTTCTATCCTCTTTACAGGTAAACGTGTTGAACTCAGTTTTTATTGTTTTAAAGAAATCCCTAATTATGGTGCGTTCCTTTCGGGAAGTTGTAGTAATAATTGATTTATTACTGTTGATGTTTTGCACTTAAGTTGACCTGTAATCCCTTATGGTCTTGTAATCTTGCTCAGATCTGCTACATTATTGGTTGCATCAAATATTTTGTTTGCTGCGGCCTGTGGCGTCTGCTATTCAACACCCATGTAATGGTATGCATTCAGAGATACCAATGTTCGTTTGGTAGCTCTTTCAGGTTTTTGCCTTGGGATTCTGTTGAGTAGCTTTTGGTTTTAAAGCTTTTAAAAAAAGTTCGCACTCATTTGTTTTCCGTAAGGTACCACGTTAACCCTGTAAGAGTGTTTTTTACTCTTACAGGGTTAACGTGGTAATGATTTTAAATCAGCAAAAACCTCAAAGAATATTATATAAAGATACCATGCTTTTTTTAACATTGAAATTTTCATTTATATTGTTTTATTTATAAAAAAGTAAAGGAATTAAAGGGAACATTAAAGGAAATCCCAAAGATCCAAAAGTTTTATCGTGGGGATCTGGTTTTGATCTTTAAAATTTCCTTTAATGTTTCCTTTTATTCCTTTATTTTTTTATAAATAAAACAATTTAAATGAACATTGCAATGTTAAAGCATAAGGAAAGGCTACAGTCCGCTGGGGGCGAACAGTACGATACCCTATCCATATCCCTGTATGCCCCAAAGAAAAAAGCATTAGGAAGATGATGGATAGCATTTTATTTCATTTTATTAATTTAAAAAAAAAAAAGTTTTTTTGAAAAACGCCCCCAAAAAGTGGGCGCGGCCAAAAAAGTTGTGTGGGCGATATGTTGGAACACATATTGGGTAAATATTTTGTTAAACATTTTTTTTCGCTTTCTATGAAATTTTTCGAAGAAAACAGCATTTTAGGCAAAAAAATTTATATGACAAAATTTTAAAGGAGGGCAGCGCCTACATATCTTGTGAAGGTTGTAACTCTATCTCTCTAACTTTAGATTTAAAACGGTTTTTTCTAAATTGTGGGCGTGGCATTGGGCGTATTTAAAAAATGTTTACACTTAACCATTTCGGAGCCCTATGGAATATGTGGTCCAAATTTCAGCTTCCTAGCTTAATTTTAAAGGCCTAAAAATTGCGTAAGGACGGACGGACGGACGGACGGATATTGCTAGATAGTCTTAGGATTTGGTCCTGATCACAAATATATATACTTTTATGGGTCTACGGCAAATATTAAGGGGTGTTACAAACTATGTGTCAAAATTAATATACCCTTAGGATAGGGTTGAAATTTGAAATATATGCTCCCTAGGGCTCCGAAATGGTAAAGTGTTAAAATTTTCTAAATACGCCCGCTGCCACGCCCACAGTGTAGAAAAAACCGTTTTAAAGCTAAAGTTAGAGAGATATAGTTGTACAACCTTCACAAGATATGTAGGTACTGCCCATCTTTATTAATTTGTCATATAAAGTTTTTGGCCACGCCCACTTTTTGGGGCGTTTTTTCAAAAAAATTATTTATTTTCTATAAATTTCATAGAATGAAATAAAATGCTATCCATCATCTTCCTAATGTTTTTTTTCTTTGGGGTACATAGGGATAAGGATAGGGTATCATACTGTTCGCCCTAAGCGGACTATAGCTTTCCTTTACGTTTTTTATTTCACAATAGATACTAACTTTCTTCTGTGTCTACAGTAAGGTCATCCCCCTCAGTAACAAGAAGAATCTGCTCTCTGGCAGCTACTATAATGGCCCTACCTCCTTTTTATTTAAGTTTGTATCGGTCGTTTTTTTGTATTCCTATAACCTCAAATGGTCCACGAAAATGGGCCTCTAATTTAGATTTTCGAATCTGAGGGCTCTTGTAAACCACCTAAGATCCAATCTCCAATCGAGTCGGAGCACATTTTCCCTTATCAAAATAGGATTCCATTCTGGAAGCATTTTCCTTGATGCGTTCATCTGCCAAAACGCGTATTTGCTCAGTATCTTCATAATGGGGCTCAATGTTAAGTTGTGTGAGTAGAGCGCTAATTTCCGGAGTTCTACCATCTACACCTGTCAGAATCGTTAATGGTGAAAATCCCGTTGTTTTATATTTTGTAGTGTTCAACGCTAGCTGAACACGACTAACATAGCTCGTCCAGTCCATATTCACATCTAAATTCGTCCTCATTAAATTTGAAATGGTATCCACATGTTTTTCCACCTGTCCATTAGCTCGACTTATTCCAGGTGCGATGGTGTTATGTTCTATACCATACAACTTACAAACGTTTTGCAATTCTTGACTTGTAAAATTCGTCCCTTTATCACTTATAATTCTGGATGGTGTTCCGAAAAGCGTTATGAAGTTATTTGAATGGTTTACAGTTTCGGCTGCTTTGAGTGTCTACAAGGCATCAATAGCACAAATTTGGTAAATGCGTCTACTAGCGTTAAAAGATATTTGCTTTCATCTGTTTTTCCTTCTCCGAATGGTCCCATGCAGTCAACGTGAATGGTATGGAAGGGAATAGGTTTTTTATCGATAGGATGCAGTTCACATTGCTTCCTTCCTGCTGGTCTTTTGGCAACCAAGCAGATCAGACAAGCCTCAACAAATTTTTTAACATTCCTTGCCATTTTGGGCATCCAAAATTGTGTACGCAGCTTTGACAAAGTTTTATCCCACCCTATGTA
Organism: Ferdinandea cuprea; assembly: GCA_963576555.1. NCBI lineage: Eukaryota > Metazoa > Arthropoda > Insecta > Diptera > Syrphidae > Ferdinandea > Ferdinandea cuprea. The sequence goes on from OY754962.1 coordinate 1,189,116, forward strand.
ACAGTTGTCTTCCTGAAAACGCCTCATAAGAGCTAGACGTAATTTTTGTGGGACAAACAGTTTTTCACCTTCATTCGTCTTACGATACAATAAATTGTTTTTCAAAATGTAGTCTGCAATCGTCTGCTCGTCTTTTTCTTTAAGTTTGTCTGTGATTTCTGTTACTTCAGGGTCAAGTGACTGCCCGATTTCAAGTCAGTTTCCAGCGAGGCTATTAAGTTGGAAACAATATTTAACGGGAGGATTTCTACTTAGGTAGTCAGCATGCTGCATACAGTTTCCCTTTCGGTATACAATGTTAAAATTAAAGTCCTGTAGATATATCCACCACCTAGCTACTCCTGGTACTAAGTCTTTCTTGTCCTTTGTGGCTTTCAGGGCATTGAAATCGGTGACAAGTGTAAATTGCATACCTAATAAGTACGTTCGAAACTGTTTTATAGCGTTTACCGCAGCAAGTGTCTCCAGTTCATAGCTGTGATACTTAGACTCGTAGGGCTTAGTGGCCTGGCTATAATATGCGATTACATGTAAAGTACCATTTATTTTCTGAAACAGGATAGCACCATACCCAACGGAGCTTGCATCGGTATGCAGTTCAGTTGGCAGATCTGGATTAAAAATTACCAGCAATGGTCTTTTTGTCAACTGCTTAATTACATAATTCCTAGCTTCTTCACATTCCGTGGTCCATTCGAATTTTGTATTCTGCCTAGTCAGTGTAGTGATGCATCTTGTTTTTGCAGAAAGTTCCGGTATAAATTTCCTAAAATAATTCACCAGTCCCATAAACTGCCTTACTTCTTTGACATTCGATGGACGAGAAGAGTCTTGGAGAGAAAGTCGTATACCATCAAAGGAGATCTCATGTCCCAGGTATTCCAAGTTTGTTTGCAGGAACTTGCACTTTTTGATATTGAGAGAAAAACCATTCTCCGTTAATGCCTTAAGATTCATATCTAGCCGTTCGATACCCTCCTCAATGGTCTTTGAGGGAACCAATACGTCGTCCAAGTAAACCAGACATATTTGATCTTTGAGCAACCCCAAAGCCTTGTTTATGGCGCGTTGAAAAACTGTTGCGGCATTGACCAATCCAAATGGCATTCTCAAGTTCTCAAATTGTCCGTTACCCCTGACGGAGCTGTTTTTTCGAATGAATCTTCGGCTATTTGGATTTGGTGAAAACCCGATACCATGTCCAAGGACGTGAAAAAGCGATTTCCCGATAGTTGGTCATCGATACGAGGTAGTGGATAGCGATCTTTAACGGTAATTTTGTTCAAGGCCCTATAGTCGACACACATCCTATGCTGACCACTTTTCTTTTTTACCAGTACAATTGGAGTAACAAATGGTGAGCTACTTTCGCGAACGATATTTTTTTCCTTTAACTCATCCACTATCTCCTTGACAAGGTTTCTTTCCGATAGAGCCATACAATAAGGCCGGTAGTTGACCACAGCGTTTTTTGTCAAACGAATTTCTAAAGCACCTGTTTTTACCTTTTTTGTTGGCATTCCACTTATAACGTACTCCAAATAGTTACCCAACAGCAACTCTAACTTTGTCTGGTCTTCAAAGGATTTTCCCTGCTCAAGGGCGTCAACATGAACATCAGTGTTGCTCATAAAACAATTAGTCATTTTTTTTGTCATTTTATTTCGTCTCTGTCTATACGTATTTCCAAAGAAGCATCTTCTAGCACATCGCGCCCAACCAATATCTCCCACTGAGGGTCGATGATATAAAGGGATACATTAACAGTTACTATTTCGAAACAGGCTTTGACATTTATTTTGTATTCTAGTAGTATTGATTCTTTTGCGATTCCCCTCACAGCGATTGGGTTTTTAAATCTCTCAAAGGGCAATTTTTCTGCAATATCGGCTCTTATGAGTGAAATGTCCGACCCGGTGTCTAAGAGACAATGATATTTATTGCCCAAAATAGATACTCCTGTGGTATTTTTCGGAACACCTACACTCCCAAAAATTCCAACGTTTTTGCGTTCGGTTCGTTGCTTAGTCCAACATACGTCATCTGTGTGTCCTCTTTTCTTACAGAAGGAACAGGCTTCTGTTGTTTTCTTAGGCAGCTGTTCCTTTGACAACGACGGAACTGATACGGAGAATTTGGGGAAATTGGATTTTATATGACCAGTCAACCCACAACTATAGCAACGCCTATCGTTTTCAAGTCGGGGACGCTTATTAGGAATTGGGTTGGTTTCTGTTCTTCTGTTCTTCTTCTTCCCCCTCAGTAACAAGAAGAATCTGCTCTCTGGCAGCTACTATAATGGCCCTACCTCCTTTTTGTTTAAGTTTGTATCGGTCGTTTTTTTGTATTCCTATAACCTCAAATGGTCCACGAAAATGGGCCTCTAATTTAGATTTTCGAATCTGAGGGCTCTTGTAAACCACCTAAGATCCAATCTCCAATCGAGTCGGAGCACATTTTCCCTTATCAAAATAGGATTCCATTCTGGAAGCATTTTCCTTGATGCGTTCATCTGCCAAAACGCGTATTTGCTCAGTATCTTCATAATGGGGCTCAATGTTAAGTTGTGTGAGTAGAGCGCTAATTTCCGGAGTTCTACCATCTACACCTGTCAGAATCGTTAATGGTGAAAATCCCGTTGTTTTATATTTTGTAGTGTTCAACGCTAGCTGAACACGACTAACATAGCTCGTCCAGTCCATATTCACATCTAAATTCGTCCTCATTAAATTTGAAATGGTATCCACATGTTTTTCCACCTGTCCATTAGCTCGACTTATTCCAGGTGCGATGGTGTTATGTTCTATACCATACAACTTACAAACGTTTTGCAATTCTTGACTTGTAAAATTCGTCCCTTTATCACTTATAATTCTGGATGGTGTTCCGAAAAGCGTTATGAAGTTATTTGAATGGTTTACAGTTTCGGCTGCTTTGAGTGTCTACAAGGCATCAATAGCACAAATTTGGTAAATGCGTCTACTAGCGTTAAAAGATATTTGCTTTCATCTGTTTTTCCTTCTCCGAATGGTCCCATGCAGTCAACGTGAATGGTATGGAAGGGAATAGGTTTTTTATCGATAGGATGCAGTTCACATTGCTTCCTTCCTGCTGGTCTTTTGGCAACCAAGCAGATCAGACAAGCCTCAACAAATTTTTTAACATTCCTTGCCATTTTGGGCATCCAAAATTGTGTACGCAGCTTTGACAAAGTTTTATCCCACCCTATGTAACAGTTGTCTTCCTGAAAACGCCTCATAAGAGCTAGACGTAATTTTTGTGGGACAAACAGTTTTTCACCTTCATTCGTCTTACGATACAATAAATTGTTTTTCAAAATGTAGTCTGCAATCGTCTGCTCGTCTTTTTCTTTAAGTTTGTCTGTGATTTCTGTTACTTCAGGGTCAAGTGACTGCCCGATTTCAAGTCAGTTTCCAGCGAGGCTATTAAGTTGGAAACAATATTTAACGGGAGGATTTCTACTTAGGTAGTCAGCATGCTGCATACAGTTTCCCTTTCGGTATACAATGTTAAAATTAAAGTCCTGTAGATATATCCACCACCTAGCTACTCCTGGTACTAAGTCTTTCTTGTCCTTTGTGGCTTTCAGGGCATTGAAATCGGTGACAAGTGTAAATTGCATACCTAATAAGTACGTTCGAAACTGTTTTATAGCGTTTACCGCAGCAAGTGTCTCCAGTTCATAGCTGTGATACTTAGACTCGTAGGGCTTAGTGGCCTGGCTATAATATGCGATTACATGTAAAGTACCATTTATTTTCTGAAACAGGATAGCACCATACCCAACGGAGCTTGCATCGGTATGCAGTTCAGTTGGCAGATCTGGATTAAAAATTACCAGCAATGGTCTTTTTGTCAACTGCTTAATTACATAATTCCTAGCTTCTTCACATTCCGTGGTCCATTCGAATTTTGTATTCTGCCTAGTCAGTGTAGTGATGCATCTTGTTTTTGCAGAAAGTTCCGGTATAAATTTCCTAAAATAATTCACCAGTCCCATAAACTGCCTTACTTCTTTGACATTCGATGGACGAGAAGAGTCTTGGAGAGAAAGTCGTATACCATCAAAGGAGATCTCATGTCCCAGGTATTCCAAGTTTGTTTGCAGGAACTTGCACTTTTTGATATTGAGAGAAAAACCATTCTCCGTTAATGCCTTAAGATTCATATCTAGCCGTTCGATACCCTCCTCAATGGTCTTTGAGGGAACCAATACGTCGTCCAAGTAAACCAGACATATTTGATCTTTGAGCAACCCCAAAGCCTTGTTTATGGCGCGTTGAAAAACTGTTGCGGCATTGACCAATCCAAATGGCATTCTCAAGTTCTCAAATTGTCCGTTACCCCTGACGGAGCTGTTTTTTCGAATGAATCTTCGGCTATTTGGATTTGGTGAAAACCCGATACCATGTCCAAGGACGTGAAAAAGCGATTTCCCGATAGTTGGTCATCGATACGAGGTAGTGGATAGCGATCTTTAACGGTAATTTTGTTCAAGGCCCTATAGTCGACACACATCCTATGCTGACCACTTTTCTTTTTTACCAGTACAATTGGAGTAACAAATGGTGAGCTACTTTCGCGAACGATATTTTTTTCCTTTAACTCATCCACTATCTCCTTGACAAGGTTTCTTTCCGATAGAGCCATACAATAAGGCCGGTAGTTGACCACAGCGTTTTTTGTCAAACGAATTTCTAAAGCACCTGTTTTTACCTTTTTTGTTGGCATTCCACTTATAACGTACTCCAAATAGTTACCCAACAGCAACTCTAACTTTGTCTGGTCTTCAAAGGATTTTCCCTGCTCAAGGGCGTCAACATGAACATCAGTGTTGCTCATAAAACAATTAGTCATTTTTTTTGTCATTTTATTTCGTCTCTGTCTATACGTATTTCCAAAGAAGCATCTTCTAGCACATCGCGCCCAACCAATATCTCCCACTGAGGGTCGATGATATAAAGGGATACATTAACAGTTACTATTTCGAAACAGGCTTTGACATTTATTTTGTATTCTAGTAGTATTGATTCTTTTGCGATTCCCCTCACAGCGATTGGGTTTTTAAATCTCTCAAAGGGCAATTTTTCTGCAATATCGGCTCTTATGAGTGAAATGTCCGACCCGGTGTCTAAGAGACAATGATATTTATTGCCCAAAATAGATACTCCTGTGGTATTTTTCGGAACACCTACACTCCCAAAAATTCCAACGTTTTTGCGTTCGGTTCGTTGCTTAGTCCAACATACGTCATCTGTGTGTCCTCTTTTCTTACAGAAGGAACAGGCTTCTGTTGTTTTCTTAGGCAGCTGTTCCTTTGACAACGACGGAACTGATACGGAGAATTTGGGGAAATTGGATTTTATATGACCAGTCAACCCACAACTATAGCAACGCCTATCGTTTTCAAGTCGGGGACGCTTATTAGGAATTGGGTTGGTTTCTGTTCTTCGGGATAGTTGGAATTCCTTGAATTTCTTTCGTGGACGTTCACGAATTGAAGAAAGATGTTCGGTAAGGTCCTGAATCGATTTTGGACTGACGAAAGTAAGGGAGTTACGTAGACTTATGTCAGAAATGCGACCTATAATTATTCTCACAATCGTCTCGTCTGGCAAATTAAAGGATAATCTGTTGACCTGGGCCACTTTTTCCATCACGAAGTCTGCATAATAGGGAAAACTTTCGCTTTCCATGTTGGCTACACTTCTCAACAGGTCTGTGATACTGGATGAGCTCGAAAAAGTGTGTCTTAATGATGCTGACAATTCAACACAAGCATGAAGTTGGTAGCCATGCTTGTCATACCAGATTTTACCCCGTCCCAACAAAGCCGCTCTAACTCTGGGGATAATGTCGTAATCTGTTAGTTTATCCCGATCCGGCCTCTTCTGGATATCGTCACACCATTTGGATATGTCAACCCTGGAGTGATCTGGGTCAAAAGGTGGAAAACCTACCGAGTCATCTTTTTCCTGACGCTGAGTAGCTTTTAGAATCTGGTTTATCGCATCAACTGTTATGACTAATTGTTCTGGCTCTTTAGCCGACCCTGCCTCAATTTATTTCGGCATTGTAGTTTATAAAAATATAATAAAAGAAAATTTGGAACGAACTCACTAATGCAACAGAATTAAAAACAACAGCAACCAAAACAGTCTTTATCTTGCATGTTTTTTTTTTTGTTACCCTTTAATTATTTTCGGTCACTGCTCACACACACCAACAGAAACCAAATCGCATCGAATTGTGTGTTCTTTATTATTTTGTTTTGTATTTCTTGTCTGGTCCTACATAGGAGTTACACTCACTAACACCGACGACGGTTCACGGCGAATCAGGAAATGGAAGGAGAAAATGAGACACACAATATTTACAAAAACAATATCGCACCGACGACGCGACGCGGCGGCGAGCAGACAACTGCAATGAACAATGAATCAAACTGTTGATGTTGTAGGTAGTCGTAGTAGTAGCTAGGTAATTATTATTATTATTATTTTTTTTTGTTTTTTTTTGCTAACTGTAAAGCTTAGCAGCAAATCTTGGGTAGGGAATGTATTTTTTTTTAAACGAGATCAACCACAACAACGCGACACCGGCTATACAACCGTAGTTTTTTTTGGTTTTTCTTCTACTCTTGTTTTTACTGCACTTTCTTTTTATATCACCGACGAAGTCACAACACGACGCAAACAAAATTTATCTGTAGGCGAATAGGTATATCCCACTTCTGATGATATAATATAAAAAAAAACATAAGGAAAGGCTACAGTCCGCTTGGGGCGAACAGTATGATACCCTATCCTTATCCCTATGTACCCCAAAGAAAAAATTCATAAGGAAGATGATAGATAGCATTTTATTTCATTCTATAAACTTTATAGAAAAAAAAATATTTTTTTGAAAAAACGCCCCCAAAAAGTGGGCGTGGCCAAAAACTTTGTGTGGGCGATATATTGGGAAAAATATTGGCTAAATATATTGTTAAACATTTTTTTTCGATTTCTATGAAAATTTTCAAAGAAAACAGCATTTTAGTGAAAAACGCCCACAAAAAGTAGGCGTGGCAAAAAACTTTGTATGACAAATTTATAAAGGTAGGCAGTACCTACATATCTTGTGAAGGTTTTAAAACTTTATCTCTTTAACTTAAGCCTTAAAACGGTTTTTTCTAAATTGTGGCCGTGGCAGTGGGCGGATTTAACAACTTTTAACACTTTACCATTTCGGGACCCTAGGGAGTATATGCTCCAAATTTCAGCTTCCTAGCATAACTTTAAAGGCCTCAAAAGTTGATACGGACGGACGGACGGACGGACGGACGGACGGACGGACGGACATTGCTTAATAGTCTTAGGATTTGGTCCTGATCATAAATATATATACTTTTATGGGTCTACGACGAATATTAAGGGGTGTTACAAACTATGTGTCAAAATTAATATACCCTTAGGATAGGGTATAAACAAAGAAGTAGTTCGATTCTGTGGCGCAGACTACACGTCGGATGGGTTCATCTAACTAACTCATTTAGTCATTTCCAGCACTCACAGATTCGCTTCTTCTCAATTCGCCCAAAAACAATCACGTACGCCACTTAAAAAAAAACAATAGCGAATCATGTCTGCATACTGTATTTGTATCTTTTCTTTACTGTACAATAAACAAGAGTCTACCATGTACTGAATCGAAAGTACACAATAAAATCAGGTACAATAACTATTGGTCACTCTAACATGTGTATACTTTTATGGGTCTACGACGAATGTTAAGGGGTGTTACAAACTATCATCAGTGTTCAGTGTCAACAAAAGACATAAGGAAAGGCTACAGTCCGCTGGGGGCGAACAGTATAATACCCTATCCACATCCCTATATGCCCCAAAGAAAAAAGCATTAAGTAGATTCTACTTCACTCTATTAATTAAAAAAAACATAAGGAAAGGCTACAGTCCGCTTGGGGCGAACAGTATAATACGCTATCCATAACCCTATATGCCTCAAAGAAAAAAGCATTAAGAAGATGATGGATAGCATTTAATTTCATTCTATTATTTAAAAAAAATGTTTTTTGAAAAAACGCCCCCAAAAAGTTTGCGTGCCCATAACTTTGTATCGGCGATATGTTGGAAAATATATAGGGTAAATATCTTGTTAAACATTTTTTTTCGCTTTCTATGAAAATTTTCGAAGAAAACAGCCTTATTGTTAAAAAACGCCCACAAAAGTATGCGTGGCAAAAAAACTATATATGACAAACTTATAAAGGGGGGCAGTGCCTACATATCTTGTGAAGGTTGTAACACTCTATCTCTCTAACTTTAGCTTTAAAACGGTTTTTTCTAAATTGTGGGCGTGGTAGTTTTTTTTTAATACAGATCCCAATGAAGGATAATAGTTCGCGCTACGCTGTATTACGGTCTCGCAGTAAAAATTGTGTCGAGTGCTCCATTTGTTACGTCCGAGACTCCACCTAAACCCACGCCACCATTATTCTCCACATTCCCCTTCGTCTAACGGTTTCGCATACCATTTTGCTTACAAAGCAAAACCAGTCCTAAACGGATATGCCCCCTTTCCCCGTCCCACTTCAATACAGTAAATTTAAACTGCACGCGCAGCCATTTTTGCGCACGCTGCAAGAAATCTTGTTTTTTTCCAAATATTCATATTTTATACGGTGCAATATGAAATATGAATATTTCGTAAACAAATGCATTCCTTTACAATGGAATGCATAGCTACCCGAGGTGTTAACATACTTTTTACTCTTAGAATAAGTTAGTCTCTAATTTGGTTTCAATATGTTTAAGTCAAATAAATAAATAAATAAATAGACGTTTTTTAAATTAAAAGTAGACAAATAAAATATAACTCATTCAAAGTGAAAAGGACAAGTGAAAACGAAGCATTAATAAATAGTGCACACAACAAAAAACATTCAACTCAACAAACAACTGAAGCGTGCTACTGACTTTCATCAACACTGCTGATTATATTAGTGTAAGAATTAATTATGAATAATTTATCTACTTAGTTATAACCTACTTGTAGAAACAAAATTTAGTAGATTGGAAAGCGTCTTACATACGCCGATAAGAAACCGGTGTATCTAATCGAACAGGAAATGTCCACCCTACGACAAGGTAAGATGTCTATAACCAAATTTTATTACATTACTAATTAATGAAACTATACTGCTACACGAGGGTGATGCTGCCCTAATAAATACGTTTAGTCTCAAATACCGAGCGGATGCTCTAAGAACTTTTATTTCTGGCTTACAGAAGCCAATGGGCGACATTTTATTTTCAGCCCGTCCCTCTGATATGCCTAGCGCATTGGCCCTAGCGCAGAAGCTTGAGGCAAACCAAGCCCGTTAAACTTTTCAAGCTCTTTAGCAGCACGAAATTAAAAAATCGTTCCCCATCGGACACGTTCCTGGAAACAATTATTACAACCCACAGAATTCACCTCATTACAGGCCGACTGACAGGTCAAGACCCAGACCAACCTTGATGGGAGTAGATGCAATCGACCAAATGGTGAGCAAGGCAATATTGTTAATCCTCGGGAATCATTTCGAAATATTGCACCCGTCCCTAACAATGTCCATCATACAAATTTTGCCAGTAACTCTAGTCGAGGACCACGGCAAGGTTTACCTATGTGAAATCATAGGTAGAGGTAGAGGCACTATATAATGAAGAGGAAAGGTTTGAAACTCATTATGAAGAGCATAGCATTACGAATACAACGAAAACCCACAAGTCTCAGATGAAATTAATTTTTTAGAAGAACATCTCTCCGCACATACGTCAGTCGGATGCTAGGAGGTAGAAAAATAAAGCTTCTTATAGATACAGGTGCTTCGAAAAATTATATTAAGAATTTCAAATCCCTCAAAGCAGTTAATGAAATTGACACACTCATTTAGTCATTTCCAGCACTCACAGATTCGCTTCTTCTCAATTCGCCCAAAAACAATCACGTACGCCACTTAAAAAAGAACAATAGCGAATCATGTCTGCATACTGTATTTGTATCTTTTCTTTACTGTACAATAAACAAGAGTACATGGTAGATCGAAAGTACACAATAAAATCAGGTACAATAACTATTGGTCACTCTAACATGTGTATACTTTTATGGGTCTACGACGAATGTTAAGGGGTGTTACAAACTATCAGCAGTGTTCAGTGTCAACAAAAAACATAAGGAAAGGCTACAGTCCGCTGGGGGCGAACAGTATAATACCCTATCCATATCCCTATATGCCCCAAAGAAAAAAGCATTAAGTAGATTTTACTTCACTCTATCAATTAAAAAAAACATAAGGAAAGGCTACAGTCCGCTTGGGGCGAACAGTATAATACGCTATCCATAACCCTATATGCCTCAAAGAAAAAAGCATTAAGAAGATGATGGATAGCATTTAATTTCATTCTATTATTTAAAAAAAATGTTTTTTGAAAAAACGCCCCCAAAAAGTTTGCGTGCCCAAAACTTTGTATCGGCGATATGTTGGAAAATATATAGGGTAAATATCTTGTTAAACATTTTTTTTCGCTTTCTATGAAAATTTTCGAAGAAAACAGCCTTATTGTTAAAAAACGCCCACAAAAAGTATGCGTGGCAAAAAACTATATATGACAAACTTATAAAGGGGGGCAGTGCCTACATATCTTGTGAAGGTTGTAACACTCTATCTCTCTAACTTTAGCTTTAAAACGGTTTTTTCTAGATTGTGGGCGTGGTAGTGGGCGTATTAAATATTAATATTAAGGGGTGTTACAAACTATGTGTCAAAAGTAATATACCCTTAGGATAGGGTACACAAAAATTATATCCAGACGACTATACTGGTTCTTTAGAAAAGAGAAATGTACCGCAGACGCTTAACTGCATTTGGACCAATTTATCTCTTCAGTTCTGTCTAAATGAACCATGCTTCAATATTTATAATTGATTTTGAAAAAGCCTTCGATCGAATCGCCTACACGTCATTCTGAAAAACTTGATGAAATGGAAAGTCGCTCCAAAGATCTTCAAATACGTAAAATCTTTTCTTACCAGCATCGTATCAAATCTATCGACACATACTCAACAATTCACAAGATGCAAAATGCCATACCCTAAGGATCGCCACTTGCGGTCATCCTATTTATTATAGCTTTCAACGAAATAAGCAAAATAATTGACAACTTTAACCTAGTTGAACACACACTCTATGCAGACGATATTTTAATTTTTTCCAACTGCAACGATTTAAAGAGGTGGCACAACTGTTATTAAGATCTTAAAAAATGGGGTGAACATTCTGGCTACCCTAAAATGTGATATAAGTTAACACAGGAAGCATCTTCTCATTTCTTTTTTCATTCTCATTAAAAGTAGTCCGTGTAAATGTTTGGAAATTACCATTCCCATACTTCTCATATTTTTATATTATCATTTTTAAAAGTAGTCCGTCTAAATGCTTGGGAATTACTGTTTCCATGCTTCTAATTATACCCTATCCTAAGGGTATATTAATTTTGACACGTAGTTTGTAACACCCCTTAATATTCGTCGTAGACCCATAAAAGTATATATATTTATGATCAGGACCAAATCCTAAGACTACCTAGCAATATCCGTCCGCCCGTACGCAATTTTTAGGCCTTTAAGATTAAGCTAGGAAGCTGAAATTTGGACCACATATTCCCTAGGGCTCCAAAATGGTTAGGAGTACAATTTTTTTTCAATACGCCCACTGCCACGCCCTTAATTTAGAAAAAACCGTTTTAAAGCTAAAGTTAGCGAGATATAGTGTTATAAACTTCACAAGATATGAAGGCACTACCCTGCTTTATAAGTTTGTCATATAAAGTTTTTGCCACACCTACTTTTTGTGGGCGTTTTTTACTAAAATGCTGTTTTCTTCGAAAATTTTCATAGAAAGCAAAAAAAAATGTTTAACAAGATATTTAGCCAATATTTTTTCCAACATATACAAACCCATACAAAGTTTTTGGCCACGCCCACATTTTGGGGGCGTTTTTTAAAAATAAAACACATTTTTTTTTTAATAATAGAATACAATTAAATGCTACCAATCATCTTCTTAATGCTTTTTTCTTTGGGGCCTTTTTCTGTTTGCCGCAAGCGGACTGTAGCCTTTCCTTGTGTTTTTTTTAATATTATCCACACGCTTCCGATGCACTGCAGCGTCAGCGTCTGATTCTTATCCAAACGCAACGAATGCAGTGCAGCGTCAGCGTTTATTTCTCATAATCAGGTTTATCATAATAAATTGAAAGTAATATTTTTTTACAATAAAATTTAGTCTTATGTGAGACGTCGAGAAAGCTTGTGTTTTATTTTGGACCTAGCCCAAATCGGAAAGAAAAAATAATTGGACATAGTCCATATCAGTAAATAAAAATAATTGGCGCCCAACTTGCAGTTACGCGATTAAAACATTTTTTTTTAATACAGATCCCTATGAAGGATAATAGTTCGCGCTACGCTGTATTACGGTCTCGCAGTAAAAATTGTGTCGAGTGCTCCATTTGTTACGTCCGAGACTCCACCTAAACCCACGCCCCCATTATTCTCCACATTCCCCTTCGTCTAACGGTTTCGCATACCAGTTTGCTTACAAAGCAAAACCAGTCCTAAACGGATATGCCCCCTTTCCCCGTCCCACTTCAATACAGTAAATTTTAACTGCCCACGCAGCCATTTTTGCGCACGCTGCAAGAAATCTTGTTTTTTTCCTAATATTCATATTTTATACGGTGCAATATGAAATATGAATATTTCGTAAACAAATGCATTCCTTTACAATGGAATGCATAGCTACCCGAGGTGTTAACATACTTTTTACTCTTAGAATAAGTTAGTCTCTAAGTTGGTTTCAATATGTTTAAGTCAAAAGAAGAATAAATAAATAAATAAATAAATTATTAAATAGACGTTTTTTAAATTAAAAGTAGACAAATAAAATATAACTCATTCAAAGTGAAAAGGACAAGTGAAAACGAAGCATTAATAAATAGTGCACACAACAAAAAACATTCAACTCAACAAACAACTGAAGCGTGCTACTGACTTTCATCAACACTGCTGATTATATTAGTGTAAGAATTAATTATGAATAATTTATCTACTTAGTTATAACCTACTTGTAGAAACAAAATTTAGTAGATTGGAAAGCGTCTTACATACGCCGATAAGAAACCGGTGTATCTAATCGAACAGGAAATGTCCACCCTACGACAAGGTAAGATGTCTATAACCAAATTTTATTACATTACTAATTAATGAAACTATACTGCTACACGAGGGTGATGCTGCCCTAATAAATATGTTTAGTCTCAAATACCGAGCGGATGCTCTAAGAACTTTTATTTCTGGCTTACAGAAGCCAATGGGCGACATTTTATTTTCAGCCCGTCCCTCTGATATGCCTAGCGCATTGGCCCTAGCGCAGAAGCTTGAGGCAAACCAAGCCCGTTAAACTTTTCAAGCTCTTTAGCAGCACGAAATTAAAAAATCGTTCCCCATCGGACACGTTCCTGGAAACAATTATTACAACCCACAGAATTCACCTCATTACAGGCCGACTGACAGGTCAAGACCCAGACCAACCTTGATGGGAGTAGATCCAATCGACCAAATGGTGCGCAAGGCAATATTGTTAATCCTCGGGAATCATTTCGAAATATTGCACCCGTCCCTAACAATGTAACTCTCCAGTAACTCTAGTCGAGGACCACGGCAAGGTTTACCTATGTGAAATCATAGGTAGAGGTAGAGGCACTATATAATGAAGAGGAAAGGTTTGAAACTCATTATGAAGAGCATAGCATTACGAATACAACGAAAACCCACAAGTCTCAGATGAAATTAATTTTTTAGAAGAACATCTCTCCGCCCATACGTCAGTCGGATGCTAGGAGGTAGAAAAATAAAGCTTCTTATAGATACAGGTGCTTCGAAAAATTATATTAAGAATTTCAAATCCCTCAAAGCAGTTAATAAAATTGACACACTCATTTAGTCATTTCCAGCACTCACAGATTCGCTTCTTCTCAATTCGCCCAAAAACAATCACGTACGCCACTTAAAAAAAAAACAATAGCGAATCATGTCTGCATACTGTATTTGTATCTTTTCTTTACTGTACAATAAACAAGAGTACATGGTAGATCGAAAGTACACAATAAAATCAGGTACAATAACTATTGGTCACTCTAAAATGTGTATACTTTTATGGGTCTACGACGAATGTTAAGGGGTGTTACAAATTATCAGCAGTGTTCAGTGTCAACAAAAAACATAAGGAAAGGCTACAGTCCGCTGGGGGCGAACAGTATAATACCCTATCCATATCCCTATATGCCCCAAAGAAAAAAGCATTAAGTAGATTTTACTTCACTCTATCAATTAAAAAAAACATAAGGAAAGGCTACAGTCCGCTTGGGGCGAACAGTATAATACGCTATCCATAACCCTATATGCCTCAAAGAAAAAAGCATTAAGAAGATGATGGATAGCATTTAATTTCATTCTATTATTTAAAAAAAATGTTTTTTGAAAAAACGCCCCCAAAAAGTTTGCGTGCCCAAAACTTTGTATCGGCGATATGTTGGAAAATATATAGGGTAAATATCTTGTTAAACATTTTTTTTCGCTTTCTATGAAAATTTTCGAAGAAAACAGCCTTATTGTTAAAAAACGCCCACAAAAAGTATGCGTGGCAAAAACCTATATATGACAAACTTATAAAGGGGGGCAGTGCCTACATATCTTGTGAAGGTTGTAACACTCTATCTCTCTAACTTTAGCTTTAAAACGGTTTTTTCTAGATTGTGGGCGTGGTAGTGGGCGTATTAAATATTAATATTAAGGGGTGTTACAAACTATGTGTCAAAATTAATATACCCTTAGGATAGGGTACACAAAAATTATATCCAGACGACTATACTGGTTCTTTAGAAAAGAGAAATGTATCAAATCTATCGACACATACTCAACAATTCGCAAGATGCAAAATGCCATACCCTAAGGATCGCCACTTGCGGTCATCCTATTTATTATAGCTTTCAACGAAATAAGCAAAATAATTGACAACTTTAACCTAGTTGAACACACACTCTATGCAGACGATATTTTAATTTTTTCCAACTGCAACGATTTAAAGAGGTGGCACAACTGTTATTAAGATCTTAAAAAATGGGGTGAACATTCTGGCTACCCTAAAATGTGATTTAAGTTAACACAGGAAGCATCTTCTCATTTCTTTTTTCATTCTCATTAAAAGTAGTCCGTGTAAATGTTTGGAAATTACCATTCCCATACTTCTCATATTTTTATATTATCATTTTTAAAAGTAGTCCGTCTAAATGCTTGGGAATTACTGTTTCCATGCTTCTAATTATACCCTATCCTAAGGGTATATTAATTTTGACACGTAGTTTGTAACACCCCTTAATATTCGTCGTAGACCCATAAAAGTATATATATTTATGATCAGGACCAAATCCTAAGACTACCAAGCAATATCCGTCCGTCCGCACGCAATTTTTAGGCCTTTAAGATTAAGCCAGGAAGCTGAAATTTGGACCACATATTCCCTAGGGCTCCAAAATGGTTAGGAGTACAATTTTTTTCAATACGCCCACTGCCACGCCCTTAATTTAGAAAAAACCGTTTTAAAGCTAAAGTTAGCGAGATATAGTGTTACAAACTTCACAAGATATGAAGGCACTACCCTGCTTTATAAGTTTGTCATATAAAGTTTTTGCCACACCTACTTTTTGTGGGCGTTTTTTACTAAAATGCTGTTTTCTTCGAAAATTTTCATAGAAAGCAAAAAAAAAAATGTTTAACAAGATATTTAGCCAATATTTTTTCCAACATATACAAACCCATACAAAGTTTTTGGCCACGCCCACATTTTGGGGGCGTTTTTTTTTAAAAATAAAACACATTGTTTTTTTAATAATAGAATAAAATTAAATGCTACCAATCATCTTCTTAATGCTTTTTTCTTTGGGGCCTTTTTCTGTTTGCCGCAAGCGGACTGTAGCCTTTCCTTGTGTTTTTTTTTAATATTATCCACACGCTTCCGATGCACTGCAGCGTCAGCGTCTGATTCTTATCCAAACGCAACGAATGCAGTGCAGCGTCAGCGTTTAGTTCTCATAATCAGGTTCATCATAATAAATTGAAAGCAATATTTTTTTACAATAAAATTTAGTCTTATGTGAGACGTCGAGAAAGCTTGTGTTTTATTTTGGACCTAGCCCAAATCGGAAAGAAAAAATAATTGGACATAGTCCATATCAGTAAATAAAAATAATTGGCGCCCAACTTGCAGTTACGCGATTAAAACATTTTTTTTTAATACAGATCCCTATGAAGGATAATAGTTCGCGCTACGCTGTATTACGGTCTCGCAGTAAAAATTGTGTCGAGTGCTCCATTTGTTACGTCCGAGACTCCACCTAAACCCACGCCACCATTATTCTCCACATTCCCCTTCGTCTAACGGTTTCGCATACCATTTTGCTTACAAAGCAAAACCAGTCCTAAACGGATATGCCCCCTTTCCCCGTCCCACTTCAATACAGTAAATTTAAACTGCACGCGCAGCCATTTTTGCGCACGCTGCAAGAAATCTTGTTTTTTTCCTAATATTCATATTTTATACGGTGCAATATGAAATATGAATATTTCGTAAACAAATGCATTCCTTTACAATGGAATGCATAGCTACCCGAGGTGTTAACATACTTTTTACTCTTAGAATAAGTTAGTCTCTAAGTTGGTTTCAATATGTTTAAGTCAAAAGAAGAATAAATAAATAAATAAATAAATAAATAGACGTTTTTTTTATTAAAAGTAGACAAATAAAATATAACTCATTCAAAGTGAAAAGGACAAGTGAAAACGAAGCATTAATAAATAGTGCACACAACAAAAAACATTCAACTCAACAAACAACTGAAGCGTGCTACTGAATATCCAACTGACTTTCATCAACACTGCTGATTATATTAGTGTAAGAAATAATTATGAATAATTTATCTACTTAGTTATAACCTACTTGTAGAAACAAAATTTAGTAGATTGGAAAGCGTCTTACATACGCCGATAAGAAACCGGTGTATCTAATCGAACAGGAAATGTCCACCCTACGACAAGGTAAGATGTCTATAACCAAATTTTATTACATCACTAATTAATGAAACTATACTGCTACACGAGGGTGATGCTGCCCTAATAAATACGTTTAGTCTCAAATACCGAGCGGATGCTCTAAGAACTTTTATTTCTGGCTTACAGAAGCCAATGGGCGACATTTCATTTTCAGCCCGTCCCTCTGATATGCCTAGCGCATTGGCCCTAGCGCAGAAGCTTGAGGCAAACCAAGCCCGTTAAACTTTTCAAGCTCTTTAGCAGCACGAAATTAAAAAATCGTTCCCCATCGGACACGTTCCTGGAAACAATTATTACAACCCACAGAATTCACCTCATTACAGGCCGACTGACAGGTCAAGACCCAGACCAACCTTGATGGGAGTAGATCCAATCGACCAAATGGTGAGCAAGGCAATATTGTTAATCCTCGGGAATCATTTCGAAATATTGCACCCGTCCCTAACAATGTCCATCATACAAATTTTGCCAGTAACTCTAGTCGAGGACCACGGCAAGGTTTACCTATGTGAAATCATAGGTAGAGGTAGAGGCACTATATAATGAAGAGGAAAGGTTTGAAACTCATTATGAAGAGCATAGCATTACGAATACAACGAAAACCCACAAGTCTCAGATGAAATTAATTTTTTAGAAGAACATCTCTCCGCCCATACGTCAGTCGGATGCTAGGAGGTAGAAAAATAAAGCTTCTTATAGATACAGGTGCTTCGAAAAATTATATTAAGAATTTCAAATCCCTCAAAGCAGTTAATGAAATTGACACACCCTTTTTTATAAAATCTCTTCAGGGAACTAATAAAGTTTCACATAAATGCTTAATAAAAATTTTCAAAAAGAATACCCCTTTCTATATACTCCCAATGCTACGCGCTTTCGATGGAATAATCGGTTTTGATTTCCTGTCTCAGATAGGTGCTAGATTAGCTTCAAAAAATGGTAACCTTCATCACAATGGCGGCAAAGAAGTGTTGATGTACTACTTTTGCAAGGATATAAATAACATTTCACTGCAAAACACTTCAGTGAGCTCTCTTGTCGATGACCAAACTGCTTCCGTTATTAAAAGAAACGCAAAGTTTTTCGCAGTTCCGAACGAATCTCTTCCCTCCAATACAAATATTGTTGCAACGATTAGAACCACGGACAATGAGCCGGTTTACTCAAATGCATATCTTTTTCCGATTTTCGCTGCAGAATTCTTCAACAGCGAGATTTCTGATCTACTACAAAATGGCATTATCAAACCTTTCAGGTCACCTTACAATAACCCTATCTGGGTAGTTGATTAAAAGGAAATTGATCAAGCCGGTCACCAAAAGAAGCGCCTCGTTTTAGACTTTTGCAAGCTAAACGAAAAGACTGTTGCGGACAAATATCCTATCCCGGATAGGTCTGTAATTTTGGTCAATCTTTGTAAATCATCCTTCTTTACTACATTCGATCTTAAGTCAGGCTTTCATCAGATTAAATTGGCTGAGCGTGACAGAGAAAAAACTGCATTTTCTGTGAATAATGGCAAGTTTGAATTCTGTCGACTTCCATTTGGTCTGCAAAATGCTCCAAGTATTTTTCAGAGAGCAACTGATGACGTACTCAGGAAAGAAATTGGAAAATGTTGAGACATTTATATTGACGACGTTATTTTCTTTTCAGAAACAAGAAAGCAACATTTAAAAGACATAGTTCGGATCCACACAAAATTAATTTAATGCCAATATGAGAGTTTCAGCAGAGATATCAAAATTTCTAAAAGACGAAGTTGAGTTCTTAGGGTTTGTTATGTCAAAAAATGGCATCAGGACCTGTCCAAATAAAGTGACGGATATTGTGAATTATAAGGAGCATAGGACGTTCTGCTCTCATACCTAGACTTCAACAGGCCTTTTGACCTAACGACTGATGCATCATCGCAGGCGTTAGGGGCCGTTCTATCTCAAAATGGCAAACCAATTACCATGATATCCAAGACATTGAGTTCCACAGAGGAAAATTATGCCAGAATGAGCGCGAACTGCTCGCTATCGTGTGGCACTCCAGAAGCTTCGTAATTACCTCTATGGTGTTAAATACTTAAATATTTTCACCGACCACCAGCCGCTAACATATGCTATTTCCGATAGGAATCCAAATGTAAAATTGAAGAGATGAAGAGCGTTTATAGAAGAATTTGCTCCGAAATTCTAAGACGAAACCGCGATACCCTCAGATCCAGGTGAAGTTATACATATAGATATATATTCAACTGGGAGCGCACATTTTCTCACGAGCCTGGATACATTTTCAAAATTTGTTTTGGTTTTTTTTTTCAATTAAATCTCAGGCAATTGTTGATATAAAAGAGGCCCTTCTAAATATTATTTCCTTATATAGGGATATGAAAACAGTTCTTTGTGACAACAAGAAATCATGAAACTCCAAAACTATTAAGTCTATGCTCAAAAACCACCTTGGTGTCAAAATATTTATTGTGCCACCTTTTCACAGCACTACAAATGGCCAGGTGAAACGTTTCCATAGCACAATGACCGAAATAGCTCGCTGCACTAAGATAGAATAACAAATTGATGATATTCGAACATTAGTATTGCTTGCAACTTTAAAATATAATAGAGCAATTCATTCTATCACGGGCCATACACCAATTGATGTAATACATTCTATACCCAATAATATGAAAACCGAAATAAGAAATAAAATCGATATTACCCTGCAGGCAGACTTACGACGGCATAACAAGAACAATTATGCACGCACTTTTGAGCCCAGCGACAAAGTACGTACGAATAAACGTATTGATAATAAATTTACCAACTAAATGTCGAGAGAACAGTACAAAAGGACTTGGGCACAACGATTCTTGTAGACAACAAACTTATTCACAAAAGTAATTTTCGATAATTTTTTTTATTACAGACTCATGCAACTGTTAATCGCAAGCTTCTGGGCTTTACGCAATCGGGAGCATACACTCCCAAGGGTCCCGAAATGGTAAAGTGTTAAAATTTTCAAAATACGCCTACTGCCACGCCCACAATTTAGAAAAAACCGTTTTAAGGCTTAAGTTAGAGAGATAAAGTTGTACAACCTTCACAGGATATGTAGGTACTGCCCACCTTTATTAATTTGTCATATAAAGTTTTTTGCCACGCCTACTTTTTGTGGGCGTTTTTCACTAAAATGCTGTTTTCTTCGAAAATTTTTATAGAAATCGAAAAAAAATGTTTAACAATATATTATGCCAATATTTTTCTCAATATATCGCCCATACAAAGTTTTTTGGCACGCCCACTTTTTAGGGGTGTTTTTTGAAACAAATAATATTCTTTCTATAAATTTCATAGAATGAAATAAAATGCTATCCATCATCTTCCTAATGCTTTTTTTCTTTGGGGTACATAGGGATAAGGATAGGGTATCATACTGTCCGCCCCAAGCGGACTGTAGCCTTTCCTTATGTTTTTTTATATTTATTATCCACAAACAAAACGTAGTCATGTGAAATGGTGTCTGAAACGGGCAGCATCGTTCGCGGAAGCTGTGGATGAGCGCGGTACATTTCAGCTTTTCGATACGCGCTCAGCAAATTTAGGGGAAACGTGGGCTAAGTTCGTTGAGTTGACGGATGAACGTTTAGAGGAAGATTTTGCCGATCCGGATGATGATTTTGCAGACTACGAGAATCGTAGTCGAAAATAAAGCTGCTGCATCCGCTGCACATGTAGTTTCTGAATCTGTTATCGAAAAGTTAGGTAACCAGGTCTGCCTTATGGCTCATTTAATTCTTGAAAAATTAAATGAGCCATAAGCAAATTTAATTTAATTTATATTTAATTTAATAAGCAAATTTAATTCTTGAAAAATTAAATTGAGCCATAAGGCAGCCCGTACTCAATAGCTTTGCCTAAGCTCTCGATTTCGGTATTTTTTGGCAACCATAAAAATAGCCTAGCTTCAGAGATCACTTTCTTGATCACTTTCTAACTGAAACAGAAAAATTGCATTATGTGGGCTCCTTTATAGGCGGCGATCCAGCAAATTTAACTCGCGATAATAAAATCTCAGATTCCAATTTTGCTGATGCCTGGGAGAAGCTAGAATAGCTAGAACCGTAGAATCTCTAACGCAGCAGATGAAACCATTAGTGGCTCCGTTAACTTGAGAGCCAACCAGACTCTGTCTAGTATACTATTCGCTTGTCTGGCCCAATCATACATTCGGCTATCCTGGCGGTCATTCGACCCGAATAAGACGGTTAGTCCCATCTTTTTATATGCTCTGCCACTGTAGTAGTTGTTCCGGGCCACTCCTGCTCTCCAACTTTCTGCACCTCGTATCAGCCGTGTTTTACGACGCCGACGATTTTACATGGCCCCAGGTATTTCGGCCTTAACTTCAAGCTGGTGCCAAACTGAGTGTTTTTAATGGCGACTAGCTCATTTAGCTTACACTATTTCTCCAGCAACCGCTTCCTGTCGAAGTCCCTCTTATTTTCCTGCTGTATCCGGTGTATATTATCTCGAGCTTTTTTGCGTACAGCGTCGCGCTCGGCATCTAATTCATGCATCGCATCCTCTACCAACAGCTCTCGTATATTTGGATACTCTGGAACACGCATTTCAAGGCCAGTTAGAACTATAAACGGGCTAAACTTCGTGCTCCTTGGCGGTGTGCTGCTAATTATTTGCTGGACGCGATCGACGTGCTTGTACCCCATTCTATTGACTGCCAACACATGCCTTAGCGAGCATGGGTACGTCGATCTTGTGGATTCTTTCCACCTATCCGTTACCGCGTGGCACTCCTGTTGTTATAACCAGATGCTGCCCCACTTTTTCGCAGTAGTCGTTAAACGCGGTCGACGTGAACGCCGTTCCCTTATCGGTTATAATTCTCTTCGGACTACCGAACGTTGCCTACTGTTTCCTTAGCCTCTCAATTACTTCTGTTGATCCTGTGCTTTTGGTCGGGTGCAACCAAACGAACTTGGAGAAGGCATCTACTATGACCAGCATGTGCTTGTATTGCTTGTGCGTTGCCTCCATTTGTCCGATATGGTCGATGTGAAATGTAACCAAAAGCTTGTTTTCCTTGTTGATTGGGCTCAAGTGTCCTTCCCGTTTACCCACCTTCGAAACCGAGACTAAGCATTTAATACAGCTTCTCACTGCAGCTGTCACTTTTGCTGCCGCATCCGAGATGTAAATCGTCTTCTCAAGTAGGTCTTGCGTTATCTTAGCTGAAAAGTGCCCCTGTTG
The DNA here is from genome assembly GCA_963576555.1 of Ferdinandea cuprea. NCBI lineage: Eukaryota > Metazoa > Arthropoda > Insecta > Diptera > Syrphidae > Ferdinandea > Ferdinandea cuprea. The sequence continues at coordinate 1,211,609 of OY754962.1, forward strand.
ATGCGCCACATCTATAATCTTTCTTTCCATTTCTGCAGGTACTACCACCAGCTCCTTGACTGGATTCTTGTGAAGTACTTCGGCCCTCATATAAAAGTCTTCGTATTCGTGCTTTTATAGAATCTTTATCACCGCTCTAATCCAAACACCTTTTCTCTATGATTCAAGCGCTCCCCTTAGGGCATCAACGTGAGTCATTTTGGATCCAAACCTGTGTTCGATCTCGTAGTCGAACTCCTGCAGAAACATTGCACACCGGGACACTCTTAACGGAACGTCGTGCTTCTTCCTTGTCATCGAAAACGCGTTGCAATTGGTGGCAATCTTTACCCTAACACCCATAACGTAAATACTCTATCTCTTCAAGGCTTCGATGATCGCAAGTACTTCCAGTTCATAGGAATGGTACTTCTCCTCTGTTGGGGTGGTCTTGCGGCTCATGTACTGTACAGGGTGCCACAGTTGATCATCCGAATCTCTCTGCAACAATACTGCTCCATAGCCTAACTTGCTTGCATCTGCGTGAATCTCCGTTGGTGCCCTCGGGTTGAACAGTTTAAGGACCGGGCTTTTGACTGAGTCTGCCCTAAGTTGCTGAAGAGCAAATACCTGTTCTTCCTCACCTTGAACGCTCTTTCCTTTCGCAGCAAATCCGATAGTGGGTTGGCTACCACCACGTACCCCTTGATAAATCGTCGAAAATATGACGTATGGCCAAGGAAGCGTTGAAGCGCCTTCTTGTCCTTCGGGGAAACGTGCTCACCGCTTTAGTCTTCTCTGTAGATGGGCTGATGGTGTTCCTCTCTATTACATACCCAAGGAGCTCTATTTTCTTCCTCAGAAATTGTAATTTCCTCCAACTAATCCGCAACCCATATTCAGCTGCTACTGCTAACACTCTAGACTGTTTACGTATGGCTTCCTCTTCATCCTTGGCTGGGACCACGAGGTCATCCATGTACGCTATCACATAGCTCTCCTGTATCAGTCCTCTGAGAATCGACTAGATAAAGGGTGATTTTTTAGCTGGTTTGGTTTTGGCAACACTGGTTTTGACAGCTGACGTGTGTTTAGTACCTTGTGTCACTGTCAAACAGCTTCAGTTTGGTTTGCAATTTAACCATGGATCGTCTTACAAATGAACAACGCTTGCAAATTATTGAATTTTACTATCAAAATTCGTGCTCGGTTCGAAATGTTCATCGCGCGCTGCTTCCATTTTATGATCGGCATTCTCGACCTTCTGAGCAGTCTATTCGGAAGATTGTGACCAAATTTCGCACCAAATTTACTTTGTTGGACATTAAACCACCAACACGTTTACGTACTGTGCGTATTGAAGAAAATATTGCGGCCGTATCAGCTAGTGTGACAGAAGACCGCGAAATGTCGATTCGGCGCCGTTCCCAGCAGTTAGGCCCAGTAGTTACAGCACTACGTGGAAAATTTTGCGGAAGGATTTGGGCGTAAAGCCTTTTAAGATACAGCTGGTGCAAGAACTAAAGCCAGGCGACCTACCACAACGCCGAATTTTTGGTGAATGGGCTCTTGGAAAGCTGGCCGACGATCCGCTTTTTTATCGAAAAATTGTGTTCAGCGATGAGGCTCATTTTTGGTTGAATGGGTACGTAAATAAGCAAAATTGCCGCATTTGGAGTGAACATCAGCCAGAAGCATTGCAACAGCTACCAATGCATCCCGAAAAAGCCACTGTTTGGTGCGGTTTATGGGCCGGCGGCATTATTGGGCCATATTTCTTCAAAGATGATGCGAATCGCAGCGTTACTGTCAATGGTGAACGCTACCGAGCGATGATAACAAACTTTTTTTTGCCCGAAATGGAAGTTCTCGACTTGCATGATATGTGGTTTCAACAAGACGGTGCCACATGCCACACAGCACGCGAAACAATGGCGCAATTGCGAGGCGAGTTTGGTGAACAGTTAATTTCACGTTTCGGCCCGGTCAATTGGCCGCCTAGATCGTGCGATTTGACACCATTAGATTATTTTTTGTGGGGGTATGCCAAGGCTAATGTGTATAGGGACAAGCCCGCTTCGATTGACGCACTGGAAGCCAACATCCATGCATTCATTCGTGAGATACCGGCCGATATGTGTGAAAGAGTATGCCAAAATTGGACTCAGCGGATGGGCTACCTGAGACGCAGCCGCGGTCAACATTTGCATGAAATTATCTTTAAACATTAAATTGCAAGGTTCAAACTATCGATTCAAATAAATATTTCATTCATTTTTTCGAATTTTTTGTGTTTTTTTTTTTTTTAAAAGTTCTAAACCTCTTAAAAAATCACCCTTTATATCTGACGAACACGGCTGGCGAGTTACATATTCCAAATGGAAAATACCTGAACTCAATCTATGATCCTCATACGACAAGCGCCTAGGTCTCTGAAATACTGGTATGCTGTCCTTCAGTATGATCTTCATCACCACCGGGACTCCTTCACTCTCAGCGGGGTATAACCATCTATTATCTCCAACACCTTCCGTTTATGTACCCTTTCCAGATGATTGACGTCCACCATTTTTCACTTGAACTCTCCCCCTGCTGCCGATACACAGATTCTGCTGAACTCTTTTACCAACTGGAGTTCAGCGTTTGACGACTGCAAGCTTAAACCCCTCAACCTTTCTTATACTCTCAACTGACTCTTCAGTTCACTTAGTGTACTAGCTTGGTAGATCATTAACTTGTTCAGATTATAGTCCGGCATGCCTTCGGGAAAATACGTTATCAGGATCTCGTCTTGCAGCGCTATATATCCTATCTCATCAAATATTAATAGCTAGTCCTTAATACCGCGGAGCGTAAATATGCGCCTACTGCGCCCTCTCCTATCACTTCATATACAGAACCGTCATCCGATTTTTGCGCTTCTAATTCGTGCCTCAAGCCGTAATGCTGCATTATTAGGGTATATTAATTTTGTCACATAGTTTGTAACACCTCTTAATATTCGTCGTAGAAACATAAAAGTATATATATTTATGATCAGGACCAAATCCTAAGACTATTTAGCAATGTCCGTCCGTCCGTTCGTCCGTACGCAATTTTTAGGCTTTTAAAATTACGCTAGAAAGCTGGAATTTGGACCACATACTCCCTAGGGCTTCGAAATGGTTAAGTGTAATTTTTTTTTAATACGCCCACTGCCACGCCTACAATTTAGAAAAAACCGTTTTAAAGCTAAATTTTGAGAGATAGAGTGTTAAAACCTTCACAAGATTTGTATGCACTGCCCTCCTTTATAAGTTTGTCATATAAAGTTATTTGCCACCCTTACTTTTTGTGGGCGTTTTTCACTAAATTGCTTTTTTTTCGAAATTTTTTATAGAAAGGGAAAAAAAAAGTTCTAACAGTATATTTAGCCAATATTTTTTCCAAAATATCACCCATACAAAGTTTTTCTCCACGCCCACTTTTTGGGGGCGTTTTTTTTTTAAAAAATCTTCTTTTTTTTTAATTTAATAGAATGAAATAAAATGCTATCCATCATCTTCTTAATGCTTTTTTCTTTGGGGCATATAGGGATATGGATGGGGTATCATACTGTTCGCCCCAAGCGGACTGTAGCCTTTCCTTATGTTTAATTTTGGTTTTTACTTACCTTGTTTAGTTTTAATTATGATTACACTGTGCAATATTAAAGCATATTACTGCATGCAAATTGTTTGGTAAAAGTTTTAATAAAATTTGCATGAAAATGTGAAATGTCTTATTGTACAATTGTTCATTTCATTATTGTACACGAAAGATCAAGGATCACCTACAAAAATGCAAAGCAAAAGACGTCCTTAAATATGCATTATTTGAGGACGCTTTTTGGTGCCGAAATTGTGTATGTGCATTTTAAGAATTTTCAATTGTGTTCTTCTTAATATGTTCAGTTTTTGATGAAAAAATATTGATTGAACCCAAAGTGGTAATACGAATTTTCACCAAAAGATAAACCGAGATTAAAGGCAAAACATTAAGAACAAATATCTATATGTTTTCACCGAACAAAAAGGAGATTAACATAGGGGCTTTCTTCCAACCCCCTCTCTGGCTCTCAAATTTGCGCACAAAATGTCCAATATCTGGTTATCAAATTTCTGTCTCGCTCTCAATTCTCAGTAACCAACGTAACTTTTGACATATCCAGGTATGGTAGATTGGTATTGAGTGTGTTCAGAAGCCGATTCTTACATGCAAACCTGGTTTCTGTTAAGATTACTTTTAAATCTTGTGCTTAGGAGAATAAAATTCGTATGATAAATCTTAAGATTTAAAGTAGATCGGTGGAAACGTGGAATTAGTCAGAGCAAACCAAATTCTCAGAACTGTAATTATACAGATAGTCGAATTTCATATACCCAAAACCGGAAAACAACATATCGGCCGAATTCGCTCAAATTTTCTATCTGGAAATACGTTTGAACCACAGACGGCTCTTTTGCCCGTCAAAAATGTGGAATCAATATTTTTGTTATCTGCTTGATATTTGATAATTTAAAATGAATGCCACGAAGTAGTAATGCAGTTGATTGTTCTAGATGACCCATTTGATTTGTGAGCTAGGATATCTTCTCTTTGTAAAAACAAAAAATAAACCCTCAGGTATTGATAGCTACGATTTTTTAATATTAATGTTTGTTAAAATGTTTATTAATTTGAAAAAAAAATATAAGGAAAGGCTACAGTCCGCTTGGGGCGAACAGTATGATACCCTATCCTTATCCCTATGTACCCCAAAGAAAAAATTCATAAGGAAGATGATAGATAGCATTTTATTTCATTCTGTGAAATTTATAGAAAAAAAAATATTTTTTTTTTGAAAAAACGCCCCCAAAAAGTGGGCGTGGCCAAAAACTTTGTATGGGCGATATATTGGAAAAAATATTGGCTAAATATATTGTTAAACATTTTTTTTCGATTTCTATGAAAATTTTCAAAGAAAACAGCATTTTAGTGAAAAACGCCCACAAAAAGTAGGCGTGGCAAAAAACTTTATACGACAAATTTATAAAGGTAGGCAGTACCTACATATCTTGCGAAGGTTTTACAAATTTATCTCTCTAACTTAAGCCTTAAAACGGTTTTTTCTAAATTGTGGGCGTGGCAGTGAGCGGATTTAAAAACTTTTAACACTTTACCATTTCGGGACCCTAAGGAGTATATGCTCTAAATTTTAGCTTCCTAGCATAAATTTAAAGGCCTCAAAAGTTGATACGGACGGACGGACGGACATTGCTAAATAGTCTTAGGATTTGGTGCTGATCATAAATATATATACTTTTGTGGGTCTCCGACGAATATTAAGGGGTGTTACAAACTATGTGTCAAAATTAATATACCCTTAGGATAGGGTATAAACATATAAAACCGACCGTCACAAAATAAAGTAAAGTTGCCACCCTGTATCATAACTTAAACGTCAAACGATTTTACACAGCTGATTTGGAATTCATTTTATTCCTTTAATTCATTCTATTATTATTATTCGTTCGAATCTCAAAATACAAATACTTTATTCGAATGAATAGAGACATTCGATCGAATAGTCTATTCATTCGAATCTCAAAATAAGTATGAATAAAGTTTTTAGTTTTGAGCAGAGAGTCGTCCGAGTCAGATCCTCTTAATTTATAATGAAAAGTCTTAGCGACCATAAAGAGTGCCTAAAAAAATTTTACGGCAAGTTAAGTTCCGATATAAATGGTATACATAACGAGTCTATTCATTCGAATCTCAAAATAAGTATGAATAAAGTTTTTAGTTTTGAACGGAGAGTCGTCCGAGTCAGATCCTCTTAATTTATAATGAAAAGTCTTAGAGACCATAAAGAGCGCCTAAATAAATTTTACGGCAAGTTAAGTTCCGATATAAATGGTATACGAAACGATCTCTCAGCTAAAATGGAGACACTGGAGCGAACATGGAACGAAAAGTTTGATGATATCCAGAAACAAATAAATATAATCTCCGACAGAGTTGATGTTGCTGAAAAAATGTCAAATCAATCTTCTAATGTAAAGTGTGAAGTAAACGCATTGCAACAACGAGTTGTTCTGCCTTCTTGCCTTAAAATTAACACTAATGTTCCTCCTTTAAGAGACATTTTCCGCCCTAACACCCGAGACCTGATCTTGCACCCATCATTACTAAATTCAACTCGTCTCAAGAGAGAAATTCCATACTGAAGGCAGCATCTCTCTTCCGCAATGAAAGAAAAAAAAATCCTTTTATTAAAAGACATTCCACTTAATTCTAGTTCAACAAGTGCGGTATATCTAAATGAAAGCTTAACAAATATAAATCGTTCTCTTCTAAAGCAAGCAGTCCACAATTTAGAAAAAACAGTTTTAAAGCTAAAGTTGTAGAGATAGAGTGTTGTAATCTTTACAAGATATGTAGGTAATGCCCACCTTTACAAGTTTGTCATATAAAGTTTTTTGCCGCGTCTACATTTTGTGGGCGTTTTTCACTAAAATGCTGTTTTGTTCGAAAATGTTTATAAAGGGTGATTTTTTAAGAGGTTTAGAACTTTTTTTAAAAAAAAAACACAAAAAATTCGAAAAAATGAATGAAATATTTATTTGAATCGATAGTTTGAGCCTTGCAATTTAATGTTTAAAGATAATTTCATGCAAATGTTGACCGCGGCTGCGTCTCAGGTAGCCCATCCGCTGAGTCCAATTTTGGCATACTCTTTCACACATATCGGCCGGTATATCACGAATGAATCCATGGATGTTGGCTTCCAGTGCGTCAATCGAAGCGGGCTTGTCCCTATACACATTAGCCTTGGCATACCCCCACAAAAAATAATCTAATGGTGTCAAATCGCACGATCTAGGCGGCCAATTGACCGGCCCGAAACGTGAAATTAACTGTTCACCAAACTCGCCTCGCAATTGCGCCATTGTTTCGCGTGCTGTGTGGCATGTGGCACCGTCTTGTTGAAACCACATATCATGCAAGTCAAGAACTTCCATTTCGGGCAAAAAAAAGTTTGTTATCATCGCTCGGTAGCGTTCACCATTGACAGTAACGCTGCGATTCGCATCATCTTTGAAGAAATATGGCCCAATAATGCCGCCGGCCCATAAACCGCACCAAACAGTGGCTTTTTCGGGATGCATTGGTAGCTGTTGCAATGCTTCTGGCTGATCTTCACTCCAAATGCGGCAATTTTGCTTATTTACGTACCCATTCAACCAAAAATGAGCCTCATCGCTGAACACAATTTTTCGATAAAAAAGCGGATCCTCGGCCAGCTTTCCAAGAGCCCATTCACCAAAAATTCGGCGTTGTGGTAGGTCGGCTGGCTTTAGTTCTTGCACCAGCTGTATCTTAAAAGGCTTTACGCCCAAATCCTTCCGCAAAATTTTCCACGTAGTGCTGTAACAAAGGCCTAACTGCTGGGAACGGCGCCGAATCGACATTTCGCGGTCTTCTGTCACACTAGCTGATACGGCCGCAATATTTTCTTCAATACGCACAGTACGTAAACGTGTTGGTGGTTTAATGTCCAACAAAGTAAATTTGGTGCGAAATTTGGTCACAATCTTCCGAATAGACTGCTCAGAAGTCGAGAATGCCGATCATAAAATGGAAGCAGCGCGCGATGAACATTTTGAACCGAGCACGAATTTTGATAGTAAAATTCAATAATTTGCAAGCGTTGTTCATTTGTAAGACGATCCATGGTTAAATTGCATACCAAACTGAAGCTGTTTGACAGTGACACAAGGTACTAAACACACGTCAGCTGTCAAAACCAGTGTTGCCAAAACCAAACCAGCTAAAAAATCACCCTTTAGTAACCGAAAAAGAGCCAGCCAGCCAGCGTGAAATAACACCTCTTCAGAACGATAGGGGAAATACCATCTGCACCAGCGGATTTATGTATGTTGAGATTTTGAAGAACTCTTGCCACTGTACGAGTACAAAAGTGGATGGGTCCCATAGAATATTCTACGCGCTCGATTACAGGTGTAAATAGAGCACAATCTGGTAGCGTTGAGCTAGCTACAAAATGAGCAGCAAGTAGATTCGCCTTATCCGAAGAGCTGATAGCTGGGATCTCATCGCAAATGCGTGTCGGGATAGATGACGAGGCCGAATTTTTTTATATTCTTGACAAACGACCAAAAGTTTTTACTACCGAGCGACTTTGTAGTAATTTTGCCTCAACTTTTTGTCGTAGAAGAGTTTGACACGACTAATGTGGGCATTGCAGTCATTTCTGGCTCGTTTGAACTTTTTTCGGTTTTCCTCAGTTGGGTTGGCCTTAAATGACCTAAAACTTACCTTTTTAGCCCTGATAGCTTCTTTGCAGCTCATTTCACACCACGCGATTTCCTTAGGTCTGATACACTTTATCCTGTTAGGGATAAAGCGTTTCATACCCAGGTGAATTAAATTTGTAATCATATCGGCAGCGACGTCCGCAATGACGATTTCAGTATGAGGATAAAAGGTAACAATTTTGGTTATGAAATTCGACAGTGCATCAAGCACATTATAAGTTGAATGCCTGTCCTTTTACAATGCGGCGCTCGTTGGCCATCAGATAGGAAATAGGACTTATGCACGTATCAGCCAACAATTCAGGTGGAAAGGCATGAAAACAGATGTCTATGGTTACCTTCTCACCTTTCAGGATGATCTGACTAAATTTATGGATTGTGCTGCACTACCGGATGCTAAGTCATCGAGTGTGGCGAGAATATTATACGAGCAACTCGTCGTGCACAACAATTCTATCCACACATCGACTAAGATGACGCCTTTAAGCGCTTTATTCAGGTTCGAATTCGAAATGCCCACCAACCTTAAAAAGCAAACTATCACTCTTTACACGTCAGATGATTACCCCTCCTAACACAGGTACCAACTCGGAAGGGCCCACAAACTAGCTAACGAAAACCTCGAAAAGGGGAAAATTAAATCGAAGGAAAGTTACAACAAGCATACAGAAGCATCTCGTTTCAAGTGGGTCAGAAAGTACTGGTTAAAAACCCGCCAAGAAAGAATAAATTGGCGGAAATGTATAACGGGCCCTTCTAAGTAATTTCAATCGACGGCCCCTTCTGGGGTCAAGATAAGCAAGTCGGTTAAGAAAATACACAATAACCGACTCAAATTGTACTACCAATAACACTTTTTTTTCTTTTAAGGTTGCAAATATAATTGGCAACCCATACAACAAATAATTAAGTTAGCTATTTAAGTATCCTAGTTAAGTTTTTGTCAAAAAATGGGTATTGAGATGCAAGAGATGCAAGAAAAATTTATAAAAATGTACTTCCTGGTATTATATACCTTAAGGTACTGTTCGAGAAGCCGTTTTTTATAAGGACAGTTGGACCGTTGTAACAAAATTCACACCGATGGACTACACAACGGTGCTGGGACTTGCAGAAGCTTGCGACAGGCAACTCGAGAAAATGTGCCAAACCATCCCTGATGACGATTTTCAGAAGCACTCTCATGTAATGGTTCAAGAAACTGTGGTTAAACTCGAAAATGTCAAACAAAATGAGGCATACAAAAGAGAAGCACTTGAATTTATTGGGCAATTTTCCAAATGGGCATTTGATACAATGGATAGCGACGAGGCGCGTACGGGTTACCACCAGTTTGAGTTTCTACAGAAGAAGAATGAGGACTCTTTTCAACTGATTCGACGGCAAATATCAGTAATGGGCTCTAATTTCGACAAGCTGAGCAAACCCATTCAACAATTGGCCTTGGAAGTGAACAGCGTAGCAGATGGGGTAAAACAACAGGGTGAATAGTTCTCAAACTTCAGCACATCAACAAATAGGGAGATCTCTTTTCTAAAAATGAGAAGTGATATAAACCGACTAGTGTCAGTTATCACGTCAAAAGTGGCAGAGATCCAGAATCGGCAGTCAACAGAGCTCCCAATCCTTAATGACGTCTACCAGGCCAAACTTCTTCCATTCATTCTGGATGTAGACAACATTACGAACGTTCTGCACAAAATGGTATCGAAGAAGAAGCCAATTTTTGAAGATCTATTTGTCCTACATCAAGCGGCTTAAACATCGGTGTTCCCAAACGAAGCAAGTCTGTTGATCAAAATCACCATCCCCTTGCCGGAACCTTTACGCTACGAGATCCACAATCCAATCCATATATATGGGGCTCCCTTTACCGCTACATTGAAGAACTCAGGAATATTTAAGACGACGCAACCTTGCGAAGCCAGCACTAAGGAAATGAAGTTCGGCTTCCATCAACACTATGAAGTCACCGCTGAACTGAAACAACCAGTTGTGAACCCCTGTTCGGCCTCTCACCATTAAAGTTGGCAACCACAAAACTATCGCTAGTGACTTGATGGATGTCAAAAGTTCACTGGAGGAGCTCCAGCAAGATTGGGACGGATTGGATGCGAACAGGATAATTTCTCACCAAGGGTGGGAACTGCCGGTACCGGTACTCATTAATATCAATAAGTACCGTGGCAATAGCGATCATCCTGGTCATCATTTTACTGAGATTTCTGAAGGTTAGAAGAGGCGTTCGCAATGGCCAGCAAGCCAATGTCGAGTTTCCAAACCCTCCAATTAGATGAAGATATGTATATAGGCTTAAGCTATTTTTTTATAGTAGTTCTGTAGATTTAAGATTTGATATGAAATTAGGTTTTTCTTTTAATAAACATTAATAATAATAATAACCAATAATAATACCTAAGATGTCATCTAGAATTACGTTTTTGTAGGTTTTAAAATTTAGTGGTCAAAAGGATGGTGATTGCGATTATATGAGAACACAAGAGTTCTCACTTTAGCATAACACCATCAACTTCTGCAGTCACCTCCCCGTGGTGACTGCTGGGTGCCTAGTACCTCGACTGGAGATGGGGTAACCAACCTCTGTAGAAGGTCGTTGGTGGCAGCTGTCGCAGTTAGGTGGAACAAGTCATTTCCTATATGAGCTGCTTCGACTTATTTTAAGCCCAGGTCTATAGGGATATCCAACACTAAGCCAGGGTGTTTGAAAAGAGTTGGTGGCGGATGAGCCCTTGGTGGGTCAACGGCAGCACTCACATCCCTGAAGTGGATTACTGGCACCGGAATTACCGGCCTACTGTCCTAGGGTCAAGAACAGGGCCTGGCCGTCCAGGTTTTGGGTTGTGCCGTCGGGGTATCTTCCCGACTACATCAAAAACATCTAGTTCTGGGAGAGACTATGGCAGCGTCGGATATAAAATGTACCTCAAAGGCAAAATAGACCCGGAACGTGCGGACACTCTACACTCCAGGTACTACTCAAAAGTCTGTCCTCTCGCGGTACAAGGCCGACATTACAGCTATCCAGGAGATACGATGGATAGGATAAGGAACTATGAAAAGACAATGCGACATTTATTACAGTTGTAACAAAAGATTGCAGGTGTTAGGATGAGGATTCGTCGTGGGAATTCGGCTTAGATCCAAAGTAATGGATTTCAAGCCGATAAGTGATTGCCTGGCTGTGATCCGCATCAGAGCTACATTCCAAAACATTAGCCTAATAATTGCGCACGCCCCTACCGACGAGCCTGAGGACCCTATCAAGGAGGAATTCTATGACCTCTTGGACGAAGCGTGCGGAGCCTGTCCGGAGTACGATGTCAAAATTGTAAGCACAGCCTCCACGAAACGACAACAGATAACGGCTACCGACTAATTGACTTTGCAGCAGCTTGTAATACGGTGATAAGTAGCTCTAGGTTTCTGAGACTAAGGATCCACACAGCAACCTGGCGCTCTCCAGACGGTCGAACCGCCAACCAAATCGACCATGTGCTAATCGATGCAAGGCACGCATCCAATATCTTGAACGTGCACACATACCGAGGGGTAAACGTCGACTAGATTCAGCTAGATTCAGAGTTCGTCTGTCCAACGAGAAGAACCTGCGACCTGCCCACAAGAAGAAATTCGACGTTGGACGACTTAACACATCAGGAGTCGCCAAAGCCTACAAAGAGCGCCTGAGTGAGAAACTCCCCACCGTGCATTCACCAACCACAGACGCCAACAACCAGTGGTCTCAATATCGCGACATCATCAAGGAGGTAGGCGAAACCACCCCATGATAACAGCCAACCCATAGAAAAATCCCGTAGTATAATGATGTATGCGTATACCGGAAAAAGGTGACAGACGATGAACACATTAGAATGCTGCATAGGAAAACAAGGGCAGCAAGGGATAAGTACCGAGCCAGGAGAATACAGGAGAAGAAGATCCTGCGTAGAAAGAAAAGAGAGCACGCAGTTTCCCAGCTCAAGGAAATCGAAAAGTCCTGCGACCGAAACAACATCCGGAAGTTCTATAAGAAAGCCATGCAGCTGGCTTTAAGACTGGAATGCAGGCTCTTCATAACAGTGATGGAAGCCCAGTCACCGACGCGCAGGGAATAGTAGATGTATTTAAGCAGCATGCTAAACGGACAAAATGTAGAGAGAGTGATGGGGCAAGAAGAGAACCGACGTCCATTCAATAAAGAACCAGTCCCTCTGGCCGCCGGCTTGGATGGTCTACCTGCAGAGTTTTTTAAATACGGAGGTGATGTTATGGTAGGGCGTATGCATCAAATAATCAAGCAAGTTTTGGTGGAGGAAAGAATGCCCGATGACTGGACCATAAGCTTCATATGTCCTATCTACAAGAAACGCGATCCTATATCTTGCAAGAACTATCGAGGCATATCCCAGCTTAATGTCGCATATAAGATCCTATCCAACGTACTGTGTGAATGTCTCAAACCTTTTTTGCACCACACTAATGGGCACGTACCAGTGTGGCTTCCGGCCCGGCAGATCAACTGTAGACCAACTCTTCACACTAAGGCAAATCCTGGAAAAGACCAACGAGTTCCAAGTCGAGACACACCATCTCTTCATCGACTTTAAAGCCAATTATGACAGCATTCATCGTGAGGAGCTTTTTGTGGCGATGGCCGAATACGGGATCCCGTCAAAACTGATCCAGATGTGTCGTATGACAATAGATAACACGCGATGCATTGTGCAGTTTGGAAGCAGCTTATCTGAACTCTTTCAAACATGCACCGGATTTCGGCAAGGAGATGCGCTGTCATGTGATTTCTTCAATCCTGTTCTTGAGCAGATACTGCGCAAGACAGGTGTCAACACGGAAGGAACTGTCTTCAACAGATCAGTCCAACTGCTGGGGTTTGCGGACGATATAGATATCATCGGTCGATCCAAGCGTGCCGCGATAGAGGCTTTCACGGCTATTGAAGAACAGGCGAAACTAGTTGGCCTTGAAGTGAATGAGGACAAGACTAAATATTTGCTATCAACAAACAAACAGTCATCTGTTCACCGACTAGGACAAAATGTCACTGTTGATAGCAGCAACTTCGAAGTAGTTAAGGAGTTCATCTACCTCGGGGGAAACATCAACTCCACAAATGACATCTTTGTGGAGATCCGTCGTAGAACTACTCTAGGAAACCGGTGCAACTTCGGTTTGGTAAAACAAATGGGTTCAAAACTCCTAACGCGAAGGACAAAGTGTATGCTCTACAGAACGCTTATCCTGCCAGTTCTGCTATACGGCGCCGAATGCTGGACGATAAGCAGGATAACAGAGTTAATACTGGGATCCTTTGAAAGAAAAATCCTTCGACGGATATTTGGTCCTGTGTGCGAGTAGGGCGAAAGGAGGAGAAGATACAACCGCGAACTCTATGAGCTGTACCAAGATGTGGATGTAGTCCGAAAAGCCAAAACTCGTCGACTACATTGGCCCGGCTACATCGAGCGAATGGACAACAACGCTCCAGCCAAGAAGATCTTCGAATCCCAGCCCCCAGGTTCGATACGACAAGGAAGACCGAATCTCCGTTTTAAAGACCAAGCCATCGCGGATGCCAGAGCGCTTGGTCTGGACAACTGGAAGCAGCGTGCTCGGGATCGCAGAGGGTGGAAGGCTGCCGTATCTCAGGCAGGGACTCTTCACGGGTCGGGAGCCCGTTAAGTAAGTAAGTATTGAACAAGGGTGCTGATATCGACGCAAAGTTTTGAAAGAATGTTCGATACCAGCCACATAAACCCAGGAAACGCCGGGCATGCTTTTGTGACTTTGGCACGGCAAAAGCCTTTATCGTCGAAACTTTCATCGGATCGGGCTTTTTGTGTCTTTGACTTCAAGATACTTCAACTCCTTAAAACGGAATTGGATATGTGTATCGTAAGGTTTGCTCTTTTAAAGTTTTTTGCCACACCTACTTTTTGTGGGCGTTTTTCACTAAAATGCGGTTTTCTTCGAAAATTTTCATAGAAAGCGAAAAAATATGTTTAACAAGATATTTAGCCAATACTTTCGCCAATATATTGCCCATACAAAGTTTTTGGCCACGCCCACTTTTTGGGGGGGTTTTTCAAAAAATATTTTTTTTTCATAATGGTTAAATGTTCGTCAAAATCCCTTGAAATCACCAGGAGACCATCCAGTTACACAAACACGAATTCACGGAGCTCAGGAGGTACTTCTCGGTCCATTAGGCGGCACATCCTTTGGACTGCATTGCATTACCGTAAACTGATAAAGTGGACTACCCGGCAGCTCGTATGCGGTCTTTCCCTTGACTTCTCGGGCTTAGGGACTGCGCCTTTAGAGTTACTGATATTAAATGTAAAATGCTTTACCCTATCCTAAGGGTATATTAATTTTGACACATAGTTTGTAACACCCCTTAATATTCGTCGGAGACCCATAAAAGTATATATATTTATGATCAGGACCAAATCCTAAGACTATTTAGCAATGTCCGTCCGTCCGTATCAACTTTTGAGGCCTTTGAGGTTATGCTAGGAAGCTGAAATTTGGAGCATATACTCCCTAGGGCCTCAAAATGGTTAAGTGTAAAATTTGAATACGCCCACTGCTACGCCTACAATTTAGAAAAAACCGTTTTAAAGCTAAACTTAGAGAGATAGAGCGTTATAACCTTCAAAGATATGTAGGCACTGGCCTTCTTTATAAGTCTGTCGTATAAAGTTTTTTGCCACACCTACTTTTTGTGGGCGTTTTTCACTAAAATGCTGTTTTCTTTGAAAATTTTCATAGAAATCGAAAAAAAATGTTTAACAATATATTTAGCCAATATTTTTTCCAATTTATCACCCATACAAAGTTTTTGGCCACGCCCACTTTTTGGGGGCGTTTTTTCAAAAAAAATATTTTTTTTTCTATAAATTTCACAGAATGAAATAAAATGCTATCTATCATTTTCCTTATGAATTTTTTCTTTGGGGTACATAGGGATAAGGATAGGGTATCATACTGCAATGTCCGTCCGTCCGTCCGTCCGTACGCAATTTTTAGGCCTTTAAAATTAAGCTAGGAAGCTGAAATTTCGACCACATATTCCCTAGGGCTCCGAAATGGTTAAGTGTAAAATTTTTTTGAATACGCCCACTGCCACGCCCACAATTTAGAAAAAACCGTTTTAAAGCTAAAGTTAGAGCGATAGAGTGTTACAACCTTCACAAGATATGTAGGCACTGCCCTCCCTTATAAGTTTGTCATATGAAGTTTTTTGCCACGCCCACTTTTTGGGGGCGTTTTTTAAAAAAAAATATTTTTTTTTTTAATTAATCGAACTTAATAAAATGCTATACATCATCTTCTTAATGGTTTTATCTTTGGGGCATATAGGGATATCGATAGGATATCATACTGTTCGCCTCAAGCGGACTGTAGCCTTTCCTTATGTTTTTATTACCTTTCGTTAATATTGTAAATTTATTTTCTTTCTGGTTAATATGTTTTGAAAATCTAGGAGTGAGTTTATTCCTCCTAGCTTCTTTCCTGAAGACGACCTCATCCTCCTTGATTTCCTCTGGTTCCTCTCTAGACATATTTAGCTTTTCGATTTTATTAGTGGTTATTTTGTCTACTCTTTCTTGTATTTTGGGTTAAATTTCGTCAAGAAATTCATTTAGTTTGGATAAGTATTCGTGGTCATTGGAGAAATCTAAAGTTTTATAAAATTTGTATGGCCTTCCGAAGAAGATTTCATAAGGGGTGTGTTTTGTGCTTGAGTGAATAGCATTGTTATAAGTAATAAAGGTTTCTGAAAGTATCTCATCATGTTCCGTTGTGAGTTTTTGCTCCTTTCTTTTTGATAGAATAAGTCTATAGATTTTTGTTAGTGTGGAGTGTAGTCTTTCACTGGGGCATTACTACTTGTCTGTTGAAAAGACGTAAAATGCAAGATTATGTTGAACTGTTTGCAGAAATTTTGAAATATGTTCGCGACAAATTCAGAACCGTGATCACACACCATTTTCTTCGGTATGCCGTAGAGACTTATGTAATTTTTTAGAGCCTTTAAGATAGTGACTCTGCTTCTACACGTAAGAGTATATCCGCATGCGAAACGAGAAAATTTATCTATGACAATTTTCGAAGAAAACAGCATTTAGTGAAAAACGCCCACAAAAAGTAGGCGTGGCAAAAAACTTTATATGACAGACTTATAAAGAAGGCCAGTGCCTACATATCTTTGAAGGTTATAACGCTCTATCTCTCTAAGTTTAGCTTTAAAACGGTTTTTTCTAAATTGTAGGCGTGGCAGTGGGCGTATTCAAATTTTACACTTAACCATTTTGGGGCCCTAGGGAGTATGTGGTCCAAATTTCAGCTTCCTAGCTTAATTTTAAAGGCCTAAAAATTGCGTACGGACGGACGGACATTGCTAAATAGTCTTAGGATTTGGTCCTGATCATAAATATATATACTTTTATGGGTCTCGACGAATATTAAGGGGTGTTACATACTATGTGTCAAAATCAATATACCCCTAGGATAGGGTATAAACAAACTCTAAATGCAAACAGATGGTATCCATCTTCTTTGCAAGCAAATTACATACTGTGTATGGCTTCCATCCACAAATAAAATTCCAATGTCTAGCCTATATAAAAGGCATATGTACCCGAAAGGGCGAGCGATAGAGTATACAGATGGATGAATTTGAATTTTTAGGAATTACAATGGAGAGTGGAATACCTCTTGTTCACAATTAAGAATAATTGTAGTAAGTCGATATGCACCCACATCTTTGTCTATTTTATTGCTCTGGTTGTATGCAATGCGCATTTTATATTAAATTTTAATGATATTTTTATGTTACTTATGTTTATTATTATTAAGTTATTACTTAGTAGTAAAATAAATTCGAAATTTTTCGCTTCTACTGTTCACGGGTATTATTTACTCTTCATGGAATACAATAAACAAAGTTAGGATTGGCCTGCATGATCGAATTATCCATGGTTGTTACTGAGCAGTGTTTTTCAAGTTATTATATTTATGAATGAATGTAGATATATACGCTAAGCTTAAACGAGTCAGTCAATTCAGAGTTTTTGAAACTAATTTTTAATAGTCCTATTTCTATTTAAGGTTTCCCTCCTAAATATGTTCTATCTTACTAACTATTCTAGTAGCCCTTCCAAAGTTGTTAATTTCTAATAATAAATTAAGCGTTTTTTGGTTTGTTGTAGATTAAAAACTGCAGTATTCACTTATAGAATGTATGAATATAGCTGTCGAAATGTATACACTATCGCTCTCTTTTCTTTTCTTTTCACTTACAAGGGGAGTATCAGACATGGGAATCACAGATTCCGATAATTTGTACATATGTTGTAGGCCAGCTTCCCCTGACTAACAGGGTAAAAGGATAAGACGCACTTCTCCCCCCTTTTCGAGAAAAATCGCTTTAAAGTTTTGGTAGTAAGTTAATATAAATAATTTTTACAACTTGTAACACAAGCAGCGTAGGTCAGTGGAAGTGTGCCCAATCAGCTTATCGCATGGTTGCATGTTCAATGCATGCCCGACCCACTTTTTTTTTTTTTTTAATTTTTTTTTTTTTTTTTTTTTTTTTAATTTTATTTTTATTGTTTTTAGAGTTTTTAAAATTCTGCCAATAACTTCTCAATGCCAGAAATAATTAAGGCAAACAGTAACGCGCAGGCAACTTCGATTATTTTTCACTTTATTCACTTTCCGTATCAAATTCCATTTCATATACACATTCATCCGGATGATATTTATCATAGAAGCATGAAAACATAAGTTTTGTCACACACTGCACATTTAATAAAACTGGTGTTACTACAATTACAAACATTATTTTTTGTTGAGACTCGATAACATTCATAAAAACACACTCTCTCATCTTACAACAATTGAGTTCATATAAATTTACAGCAATGATCCAATATGCTTTGTTTGCCTCCAAATTAATAAATGAGGGAGAAATTTTTATGAATGTTATCGAGTTGTGTTTCTCGACAACTATTTTAAAAAATCTTTGCAATTGTAGTAACACCAGTTTTATTAAATGTGCAGTGTGTGACAAAACTTATGTTTTCATGCTTCTATGATAAATATCATCCGGATGAATGTGTATATGAAATGGAATTTGATACGGAAAGTGAATAAAGTGAAAAATAATCGAAGTTGCCTGCGCGTTACTGTTTGCCTTAATTATTTCTGGCATTAAGAAGTTATTGGCAGAATTTGAAAAACTCTAAAAAAAATTAAAATAAAATTAAAAAAAAAAAAAAAAAAAATTAAAATTAAATTAAAAAAAAAAAAAAAAGTGGGTCGGGCATGCATTGAACATGCAACCATGCGATTAGCTGATTGGGCACACTTCCACTGACCTACGCTGCTTGTGTTATGAGTTGTAAAAATAATTTATATTTACTTACTACCAAAACTTTAAAGCGATTTTTCTCGAAAAGGGGGGAGAAGTGCGTCTTATCCTTTTACCCCGTTAGTCAGGGGAAGCTGGCCTACAACATATGTAAAAATTATCGGAATCTGTGATTCCCATGTCTGATACTCCCCTTGTTAGTAGTAAGTTTCTTTATATCTTTTCTTTATATTTGTTGTGTATGCAGTCGTTTGCGTATGCATTGTGTTGTGGATGCAGTCGCCGGCCAGTCGATCGTGAGATGTCAAACGGAACGCATGTAAAATTGTGCTCACATTCGTCAATTGTAACCATCATTATATAATAGCTTTAATAAAGATATATTAAATAATAACCCGCGCATATTTAATATTGGCGACGAGGATGGGATATAATAAAAACAACAATTAAAGTGCGCGAGTTATTAAAAATAAAAACAACAATTAAAGTGCGAAAAAACGAAACACAACGTGGTACATAGGCAAATCAGCTTATCATAACAGCAGTGCATAGCGTGCGTGTCCGTTACATTCGTTGATACATGGAAACAGTTGAAAGTACAGACACTAAAATCGCAGTAGTAAAGACAGGGAGTACTGAAAATAATCAACTCGTGAATACTGACAACACTCAACGACTTATGATGGCTGGAGTTGGTAGTTTGGAACCTTTCGATTTGAATCATCCAAAAAAGTGGACCTCTACACGGAGCGTTTTAAATTGTTCCTGCTGGCCAATGATGTCAAGGATGAGGAACGTAAAAAAGCTGCTTTTCTCACGTTGACAGGTGCGCCGCTGTACGATTTGTTGACATCATTCCCATCTCCCAGAAAGGTAGGTGGTTTGGAATTGGTTGAAATAAACAAAATATTAACCGATCATTTATCCCCATGTCCATCGGAAATTGCTGCATTTTACCATTTTCATAAACGGGATCAACTACCGGATGAGTCCGTCAGTAGCTACATGGAAGCGCTAAGGACGTTAGCAGTTGATTGTAAATTTGGGCAGCACTGGACCGTATGTTGCGCGATCGTTTTGTGTGTGGCTTGAAGGACGGAAGCCTGCAAAAGAATTTCTTAGCAGAAAGCGAACACCCCAGTGAGATGCAACTCAACGAAACTATCCATGACGTCAGAGCGGGTCGTTCAAACTCATAACAGCGTAACTTGTCCAGGAACTACTGACCTTGTGCTGGCTGCGAAGGTCAGCATTTCCGGAAGCAATGCCCCCATCGAGAAACTATTTGCCATGCCTGCGGTCAAAGGGGCCAGCTGCAGCTCGTTTGTCGCAGCACTATCATATCGAAATCGTCTATATCTACGCCGAGTTCAACATCGGCACACCAAGGTTCGCTACAACGCAGAGTTGCTCTTGAAGAATCGGCTATCAACCAAATGTTACCATTAGTCAGCCAAAAGAAATCAATCTCCGTCGTCATCAATAGTTGTTCATGCACGTTCGAAGTGGATTCTGGGTCGCCTGTGACCATCATGAGGGAAGTCGCGTTTAACAACATTTGGCCTAGAGGAACGCTAGGTCTTTCCAAGTGTGATTTGAACCTGAGTGACTATCAACATAATCCGATTCCAGTAAAAGGGGTCATCGATGTGTCGATTAATTACAATCGCCGTAAAATCGACAACCTGCCATTACTCGTCACCTCTGGTGGTGGTGCAAATTTAGTTGGATGCAACTGGTTCGACGCACTGGGTAAACGCATCAAAGGCGTACATGCCGTCAAAAGTGGAAGCAGCATCAAATCAATTCTTAACAAGTTCGAGCACTTATTCTCTCCCGAACTTGGACGTTATACGGGACCACCTGTGTCGTTGTACATCGATTCGACTACGACACCAGCGAGGCTACCACCGCGGCGTATTCCGTTCGCCATCAAGGGTCTATACGAAGAGGAAATCAATTGCCTTTGTAGTCAAGGCATTCTCGAACCAGTAGAATACTCCGAATGGGCCACTCCTACAGTTCCAGTTATTAAGAAGGATGGCTCCATCCGCATATGTGGAGACTACAAATCAACTTTAAATCGAGCAGTTAAGCCTCACTGCCACCAAATTCCTGCCGTCAGCACGCTACTAGCGTCCATTGAAGGTGGGTCAATTTTTGCTAAGATCGATTTGGCCCAAGCATACCAACAGTTGGAGGTCGATGAACGTTTAGCGTTGCTTCAAATAATATCCACGCGCAGGGGTGCATTCAAGGTAAAAAGGCTTCAATTTGGAATTTCATCAGCGCCGGGAATTTTTCAAAGCTACATCGAAAACATCCCAGGAGTCTTACCATATTTTGACGACATTGTGGTTATGGAGAAGTCTATGGCCGTTCGTTCACATTGGTCACAGATCATCGACCGCTATTGGGGATCTTCACTAGAACGAAATCAGTCCCCAACGTCATTTCCAATCAAATGCTTCGTCGATCGGTTTTCTTCAACGCTTATAAATTTAAGCTGGTACATCGAGCCGGAACCAAAATAAGCAATGCAGATTTCCTAATCCGCTGTCCAATATCGACCGAGGGAGAGATAACGTCTACCGAAGAAGTTCTCATGATCAAATTAGCAGCTACGCCAGTGGTGAGCGCACAGTTATTAGCATCACAAACTTCAAAGGACTCGCAGCTCGTCAAAGTTTTAAACTGGGTGTTAAGGGGGTGGCCCAGCACCAAAATCGACCGTGCAAGCGGATTATACCCTTATTATTATCGACGAAATGAACTCTCAGCCAATAGAGGAGTTCTAGTTTGGGGAAATCGTGCTGTCATTCCCCCTCCGGCTCGAAAAGCAATCTTAAACGCTTTGCATGCACCATATCCAGGCATTGTCAAAATGAAGGCATTAGCACGTAGTTACGTATGGTGGCCTAACATTGATGCCGAAATCGAGCTGGTCGTGAAGAGATGCACATCATGCCAACAGACTCGCAACGAGCCACCACATACTACAACTCACCATTGGGAGTCAGCCAAACGCACGTGGTCCCGTTTGCATGTCGACTTCGCTGGGCCATTCCAAGGCGGAACATTCTTCGTGGTTGTCGATTCTTACTCAAAATGGCTCGAGGTCTCCGTGGTGAACTCAACATCAGCAGCTGCAGCCATTAAGTTCCTTCTTGAACTTTTCGCCACCCATGGGCTTCCAGACGAGTTAGTATCAGACAACGGGAATGCGTTTACAACGGCCAAGCGGAGCGCATGATACAAAGCACAAAAAACTACTTGAGAAGATTGGACCACAACACAAATATCGAGCTAAGTCTAACCAGATATTTGTTCAATCAACATATTACTCCGCATGCAACTACAAATCGCTCGCCCGCAGAGCTGCTGCTCAACCGCGAGCTCAAGACATACTTCCACAAAATACAACCACACGAGATAACTTTTGGTAAGGTCTGCGATGCTGTTAACACTAACGTTTTATTACAGGTAGTCCAGTTTGGGTTCGCAATTATGCTGCTGGACCAAAATGGATTGAGGGTCGGGTATCGTGTCAAACTGGACCCATCTCCTACAGTATCTGTCTAAACGATTCGCGAGTAGTTAAACGTCATCCAGACCAGTTACGCAGTCGTGTGCCGTCATCATCACACTACGATTCCGATGGCGATACCTCATCCGACAGCGATTCAGAAGTCAGTGCATTACCTGAAGAAACTGGACTGAGTACTGCTGGACTAAACGTACGTTCAGCAATTGCCGACCCAACAACTCACCTCCGGATGTGCCAGCGACACCGACACCTATGACGCCCCGTAGATCTGGTCGCAACAGAAGGCCAAACAATTCTATAACGCATCTGGGTGTTAAGGGGTGTTGTGTATGCAGTCGTTTGCGTATGCGTTGTGTTGTGGATGCAGTCGCCGGCCAGTCGATCGTGAGATGTCAAACGCAACGCATGTAAAATTGTGCACACATTCGTCAATTGTAACCATCATTATATAATAGCTTTAATATATTAAATAATAACCCGCGCATATTTAATAATATTCAATGTATTTTAAAAGACTATCGTCAAAAGAGACCAGATATAAAAGCTCCTTGAGCAAGAAATCAATATTCCAAGAAGAGTAACACAGCCGAGAAAGCGAAACAAATGTATTTTACTCTACCAAAAGAAAAAAAAATAACATAAGATTTAATAAATAATTCAATTCAACACTAAATATCAAAATTATTTTTGTAGTTCAGAAACAAAAATCGCAATTTAAATTTTAAAATGAGTTCGACTGACGAAAGTTTATTTGCCGATTTGGAAATAATTTTTCAATCTGCATCATCATTTTGAAATCCCAATGTTTAGTTATTTTCAGACGAAACAATGAATCTAGTCGAGATTGGCATACAGATATACATACATACATCTGTCAAAATTGGTTCTTTCGGATTTCTGTAATATTACCGTGTGGTAGTACTAGTAGGTATTGCAGCACTAAGTATTATTGCTCTTGATACCTGGGTGTCATGCTAATGCGTTTTTAAAGCATTTTTAGTTTCATATTAGATGGTTCTAGTTAATTAATTAATTGATTAACAATTAAATCTTGTTAGGCAATTATTAAGATTTCTACGTTACCTAATTGATATGGACATCAAATGAAAGGCTTTGACGAAGAGAATTATTTGATGAGTTCCGAACTATTAATACATATAGGTGGTATATGTATGTGCGGTATTATTTTTTCAAATATATAAAACCCCGCGGATTTAATTTTGTAATTATGTTTAGTTCAAAATTAATTTACAAGTAGAAAAATAATATATACGCAAAGCATATGAATAGCTATGAGTGCGTAGTGATAATGACCGTGTATCTACTATTTCTCTCTATCTTTATCTGCGCATGCGTGTGTGTTGTTTTGTCCTATGTCGTTAAATTTATGATATTTTTATCGTTAGTATGATCTGCGTCTAGACATGTTGCAATTTTCATATATTTTCTTCTTCGATGGTATTTTGTGCGTTGGTATGTTTTTTCGTCGTCGTTATCGTTTCTTCCGAATCCTACATGTATTTAAATTTATTGCTATTAACCCGACATAGAAATTCTATCTTTTCTGCGCTTCCTTTTATGCGAGTAGCCAGAAAATATTTAGGTTATACAGTAGTTCCAGTAAGGAGCTTTCAATTTTATACACAAGATCTAGTAATATTTTATACAATAAATGAAAATAATACGATGAAAAAATAATTTTATTAAAAATTCAATTGCGTGTGTATTATCAAATATATTTATTTATTTTAATGTTTTTTATGTCAACTTAATTAATAATACGTTGTTACAATTGAATATATTATTAATTTGTATCCTACCGCTAGAGGTAGTCACCTTGACGTGTGCGTCTTTTTAAAGGCGGCCGTACGGACCACCACACTAAGTATCTTCAGAAAACATCAAAAATAAATGTTAGAGGCTAAGACTATAGGGGATCATTCGAAAAATTAAAACAATTAATTAAAAGTGACCATATACTTATGCACCCAGATTTTATTAAAACATTTATTTCGATTACAGATGCTACAGTAATTTTGCGCTATGTACAGTTCTTATGCAAGAAAATAAGGCCGTCTGTTATGGTGGGTCATTGGATGGTCATGAACGTAGGAACAGTACTACTGAGAAAGAGTTACTGGCCATAGGTTGGTCTATAAAAAATTTTAGGCCTTACCTTTTTGGACGCAGGTTTACAATCAAAACGGATCGGATCTTTTTGTTAAATAATTTGAAAGAAACGAACTGTAAGTTTCAAAGATGGAAGATCAAACTTAACGAGTTTGACTTTGACACAGTATACTTTAAGGGTAAAGAAAATTTCATTGCCGTATGCATGAAGAATCAGAAAATTCCGAAGTATTAATAAATCTAATCGAATTATTTGATGACGACATTGACATAGTACACAGTGCGGAATCTGACAGTACTGATTTCACTTCGAAAAACCTATTGATACATTAAAAAATCAAATAATTTTGGAATATTCTGAAAAAGAATCATTCACTACTAAAATCATTTTTAAGAAAAAGCTTCTAAAAACTTTCAAAGTAAAATCAAAAAGTAACCTGTTAGAAATCATGAGGAACCATTTACCAGAAAAGGATTAGTGGCTGTATTTTGTCTCAATAGCGAGCTATTTATAAAATTCTAAGACAATTTCGTTAAAAAATAAAAATATTAAAATAATGAAATCAAACCTGAAGTCGACGCAATCGACTTTTATCGAATCGTTCGCTGATCGACATTCGCAATAGGAGCCTAAGTCAGATAAATTAAAATTATTAATTAATTTCGTTGTATTACTTATGAAATGAGGAATGATAATTATATGAAAGTATTATTTCATCTTGTTACTAAACTCGTAATGTTTTATTTTAATTTTACAGTTTTGGAATCTATTTACATTGTTGTCCCTAACCAGAATCTTTTTAATTAACACAATCTACTCCATATCAGTAATATTTAAATTTTTTGTTACAATAATTTTTTGTTCGTTCGCGTTGCTGGAACTTCAGGTGTAATAGTTAAGGCGTTATTTCCAGGCTGAAAGGAATTCTATAATCAAAAATGAAACTCGTGTTCGTCCTTAGATTACAAAAACCAACTTCATTTTATTTAAAACGGAAAAAGAGCGCGAGGATGAATAGAAAGGGACACCAATATTACAACTATTTTACAGACATTAGTTCAGCGCACAAGTGACCACTGAAGGTGGACACACAAGGCTTAGGGTGATGCATCAGCGAACATACTCCCGCCGTTGAAAGCTCCTTTCAACTTGTATCGATGAGTAGTGCACAGAGCTTTTTTATAGGGCGTTTGAACTCCCCCTTTGTTGTAGTGACTGATGCAACGCGTGTTAGACCATCCCGTCCGTGGTACGTTTTGGTAATTCTGCCAATGAGCCATAGACAGGGTGGCTGATTTTCTTCCACTACATCGTTGTGTTGAATGTTCTTCAACACAAGCCGCTTCCGAAGTTGAGCCAGGTAGTCTTTTTGCCAAAATCCCTGGACCACCCGTTGAAGATACTGCTATCTATCTCGCAGCGATGTACCCATAGTTAAGATGCTTGGATCGGGTACAGTCGCTAGTGGTCGGAAAATGAGGAAATTTGCCGGCGTTATCGGATCCACGTCCCCTTCGAAGTGGTGTCAGTATCGCTCAAAATCGAGTGGCATTTGCCAAGCCTCTACACGTCGTGCATTGATAAATGCATCGTTTAATGATGTGATGAACACCAATGACAAAATAGTTGAGCGAAATTAGATATGTCATTTGCCGCATTCCGGCAAGTATGTTGGTCAGGTGAAAATTCTTGACGATTAAACAAGTAAGGGGATGATCCTATTGCAAAAACATAAGGAAAGGCTACAGTCCGCTTGGGGCGAACAGTACGATACCCTATCCATATCCCTATATGCCCCAAAGAAAAACGCATTAAGAAGGTGATGGATATCATTTCATTCTATGAAATTTATAAAAAAAAATATTTTTTTGAAAAAACGCCCCCAAAAAGTGGGCGTGGCCAAAAAGAAGAATATTTGCTAAATATTTTGTTAAACATTTTTTTGACTTTCTATGAAAATGTTCGCTGAAAACAGCATTTTAGTGAAAAGAGCCCACAAAAAGCAGGCGTGGCAAAAAATTTTATATCACAGACTTATAATGGAGGGCAGTGCCTACATATCTTGTAAAGATTCCAATACTCTATCTCTCTAACTTAAGCCTTAAAACGGTTTTTTCTAAATTGTGGGCGTGGCAGTGGGCGGATTTAATAACTTTTAACACTTTACCATTTCGGGACCCTAAGAAGTATATGCTCTAAATTTGAGCTTCCTAGCATAAATTTAAAGGCCTCAAAAGTTGATACGGACGGACGGACGGACGGACGGACGGACATTGCTAAATAGTCTTAGGATTTGGTCCTGATCATAAATATATATACTGTTATGGGTCTACGACGAATATTAAGGGGTGTTACAAACTATGTGTCAAAATTAATATACCCTTACGATAGGGTATAATGATGGGGTGCTTCTGGTCAAAGGGTATGCATGCATTTTTGAGCCTGCCTCCAACCCGCAGAATACCGTCCTGATCAATGAAGGGATGCATAGAAGAATATTTGCTTTTCCTTAAAACGGCTTGTCCTCTTTTCAACGAGGAAATTTCACCATAGAACGTATATTGCTGCGAAAGCTTGAATGCGAGTTTAACGAGCCGTATGTATTCGGTGGATAAAATGTGTGATATAGTAGAGCCACTGATAGTCGATCTGGTTGGGCTATACGAATGCAGCGAGAAATGACCCGAAAAAGACGATTGAGGCTGAAAACCTTCGAAAATACGAGTATTCATCCGTTTTCGTTGCGGTTACTAAAGATGCGATCACCTCTTCGACATTAACATCATTGATGTGGGACAATTGGCAAAAAGTTATCACCATATCCCGAAGAAAATCAGGACCGTACCACCACAAGTCAAGGTCTGCTAAGCGCTTTGGTAACATGCCGCGAGTGGCACAATCTGCAGGATTCTCAGCCGAGCGCACATGGTGCCATATAGCTACTGGAAATCGAGCGATGATTTGAGATACCCTGTTATCGACGAAGACGTTTCGCTGCCGCGGATATCCCAGTATCCAGGACTGATGTAGAATCAGTATAGGCAAAACACTTCAGGTCCGGAAAAGCAAGGGCTTCTTTCACCTTGCCAAGCAAGTTGGTTAGCAGTAAAGGGTGACATAATTCCAGACGTGGAATCGAAAGGGAAGGTTTAGCTGGAGCAATTCTGGTCTTGGCACAGATTAGCGTAGTTTGCACGCCATTGACTCCCACAACCCTGGAATAGACTTTAGCAGCATAAGCTGACTTTGACGCATCAGCAAAGCCGTGTCCCAACCGAATCACTTGATCCAAAGGCGCTTCATAAGGATATCCATTTTGACGACGGCCGGTGAAAGCCATCCTAATGGATCAAATATCCGTGCTATATCCGATAGCACTTCCCTCTTGGTGGCATGTTGCGCGATGACCGGAATTGTAGAGGCAAATTTTAAACAGTCGTGTTTCGTGTCCCACAGCAGACCCAAAGTTTTGACTCCGGTTTCACCAATGAACAACTCGGTTGCCAACTCTCGATGCTCGGAAGGAACGGTGCTTAGGAAGTCTGGCGAATTGGAGGACCACTTTCGAAGATCCGTTCCTGCGTTAGTGAGGACATGTATTAAATCGTTTTTTAGGTCCACAGCTTCATTTATGCCCTCGAACGTTGACATAAAATCGTCCATATGCACGTAAAAAGATCGTTTTGGATTGTAGGTCCTACAAGTAAATAGTCATGCAAAGACAAACCGTTAGTGGATTTACGCGACGCGTTGAAAACGACTCAGCTTTGTCATTGCGCTGGTGGGCTTAAATACCGCGAGATGAGGTAAGTAGAACGGTGGGCGATCGAGATCGCATCGAGAGGCACGATTGCCATATGCCCTAGCCGCTCGTACTCACGCATAAACTGCACATACTGTTGCTTTAAGATCGCGTCCTTAGAGAATCCTCGCCCCATAACATGTTGTAGCTTTAAAGCCGCACCACGTGAGTCTCCGAACTCCATGGGCGTTTTGCTAAAAGGTAGACTAACTACAAACCTACCGTCGCGATTGACGAAATGAGTCGAGGAAAATTGATTTTCGATAGCTTCACTTACCTCGCCCTCGCTGCGACGTCCATTTGCAAACACTTCGGGGTCAAAAAATAGTTTTAATAACACGTCGAGATCAACGGTGTAATGATAAACACTTAATGCGGCTTCTTATCTCACGGAAATGTTTCCCGCGATCACCCAGCCGAAGATGGTATTCTGGGCGACAGGTGAGCCTGAGGGATGCCCAATTTTCCCTTCCACGACAATGTCAAAAAACACGTACGCTCTCAATAAAGCATCGATTTTATTTGGGAGATAGCACTTGGATAGGCTGTTGAAATATGACAAATTAGTACTTGAAAACTCAGCACTCGGTAGATCGTTTATTAACGTCGCGAGAACGAAGGCATGAACCGAAACGAATAAATTTGAGTTCACCGTCGACGACACCACTAGATTAACTTTACCGCGGGTCTCTTGAGTACTTTCGCACTGCCCTAAGCCTAATATAGGGATCTTTGCATTAGAGCGTTTTAGGCCTAGCCGTTGCACACATGACTCGGAAATTAGAGTTGCTTGTGACCCGCAATCAAGCAGATCTCTACACGGTTGATGCTCACCAATAACGTCTTGGATCATAACCATTGCCGTTGGCAGCATCGTTAAACACTCACGATACGATGGGATTGCGCGCACGGAGACAGCAGTCGAAGTTGTCGTTACTATAAGGGAGATGGTTTACTAGGGACAACGCATCTCCTTTTAAACGCGTTTGGAGAAATTTGAATTTTTCGATACCCGTAACCGATTTTTTCGATATTACTAGCGCAGTAAACAAATCGCGAAATCTAAAACATTCGTCGAATTTTACCGAAAACTCTGGTAACGCTACTGCAGGGGGACCCAATAGCACTTGCTGATTTGTTATGCTAATTGATCATCGCGAGGAATTAACAAGAACTTTCACTATTTCGTTTAATGAAGACTGATTTTCGGCTAGCGTCATAATAGCTTTACTGAGCTCAATATCCGCGTCCGATCGCGAATTAGCACTTCTCAATAACTTCTGATAATTTTGCGTGGGCACTGTAAAATGTCGATTCAAACTCCGCTCGATATTGTGTTTCTTCGGATGATTGTACACTGTCTTCAATCAATGCTTCAATGTCACTTTGCAACCGCTCGAAATCTTGCATATGTTGCTCTAATTTTGTTTGTCGAAGCTTACTCTCAGCCAGCGGAGCACCCGGTGACTCACTGAATTTATCGATCCGCGTTACCTGGCCTTTGATAACAGCTCGTTTTCGCTTAAGAGTTTCCATAATATCGATGGGAACGGAAACCTTCACAATCAATTAAGACGTGGTTCCGTTTTAATAAAACGTTTTGTATTATTTATTGATTGAAAATAGCCAAAATAACCAAACGCACAACCAATAGCGACCAGCGAGTGCAACTACTGTATACAACACGTATGTACCTATGGCAAGGTGCACCGTTTTGTTAAGCACAGGAGAGGTGCGCAGATCTTAATACACCCGAATAATCCGGCTCGAAAGACTAAATGTTTGTTCGTTCGCGTTTTTATACCCTATCCTAAGGGTATATTAATTTTGATATATAATTTCTAACACCCCTTAATATTCGCCGTAGAATCATAAAAGTGTATATATTTATGATCAGGACCAAATCCTAAGACTATCTAGCAATGTCCGTCCGTCCGTCCGTACGCAATTTTTAGGCCTTTAAAATTAAGCTAGGAAGCTGAAATTTGGACTACATATTCCCTAGGGCTCCGAAATGGTTAACATGTTTTTGAATACGCCCACTGCCACGCCCACAATTCAGAAAAAACTGTTTCAAATTTAAAGTTAGAGAATATATGTAGGTACTGCCCCGCTTTATAAGTTTGTCGTACAAAGTTTTTTGCCACGCCTACTTTTTGTGGGCGTTTTTTACTAAAATGCTGTTTTCTTCGAAAATGTTCTTAGAAAGCAAAAAAAAAATGTTTAACAAGATAATTAGGCAATATTTTCCTACATAACGGCCATACAAAGTTTTTCGCCACGCCCACTTTTTGGGGGCGTTTTTTCAAAAAAACATTTTTTTTAATAATAGAATGAAATTAAAGGCTATCCATCATCTTCTTAATGCTTTTTTTTTTGGGGCATATAGGGATATGGATAGGGTATCATACTGTTCGCCCCAAGCGGACTGTAGCCTTTCCTTATGTTTTTTTTTTTATAATATACGCGCACTAAAAGGATTTTGGATACCCGTATAATAAAGTTACACAGTGCGGGCATTAGGGAAGTGAAGAATTAGAAAAAAGGAGATACCAATGCACGTTGGTTTTAAATATCTGTAAACTGTAATGTGAGGGAAAAACAGAGCGTGGTAGAGCATTCCACATTCGCGTTGTTCGGTTAAGAAACGAATCCTTGTATTTCACTGTACGTCCGAATACAGGCTTAAGGGTAAATTGATGTGCATTCCTAGCATGGCGAGTATTGCGGTTGAATTGCTGTAGGGGTGGAATGCAACTGGCAATTTCATTTCATCACTTGTGTTGGAAATACCGGTAAAACAATGACAAGCAAGAGACATTAGGAGACAAGGATGACTAAGAGAGGCAAGTGATTTCGCGATGTCTCGATCGCCAATAAGTTTTACCGCACGTTTTTAAATCCTATCAAGTAGCTCCAAATATGTTATTGGAGCACCGGACCAGATATGAGCGTTATACTCAAGTTTGGGGCGAAGAAACGCCTTATAAATGTTTGCCAGATAAGAAGGCGTGAAATATTTCTTGCATCGCTTGATGCAAATTTGAAGCCTAGACATTTCGCAGCTTTCTTGACGACATCGAATATGTGGTCATTTCAACGATGGTTGTCATTAACACACATACCGAGAATGGAAAGTCGTTCGGTTTCAGCGACGCAAGTGCCATCCATGGATAATGGCAGAGTATAAGGGTTTCGCTTCAATGGCAGCAGACAGTATTGCATTGCATTGTTTTGGAAGATTCAAATTCCACTCTGTTGGTTTTACCCCATTTAAGTATGCTGTCGAGATCGGAATTTAATGAGCTTAACATACGTTGCCGTTCAAGTTCAACGCTCGAAGATGAGGGGCGTTGCCCAGGAAACGAATATGTTAAGCTGAGGGTACTTTCATCGGCGAAGGAATGAATAGGATTAGAAGTAACAGAGAGGAGATCATTTATAAAAGTGAGAAAGAGAGTCGGAGACAAAACGGAGCCTTGAGGAACATCAGAATTTATGTGGTTGCAGATTTGAAACCATCCAAATCAACTTGAATTAAACGTTCCCAAAGGAAATTTCTAATCCATTGGAGAAGGGTAACTTCGATCCCAAATGCACGCATTTTAGACAATAGAGCTTGATGCCAAACTCTGTCAAATGCCTTTGAAATATCAAGCGCAACGACCTTGCTTTCACCACCATGGTGAATAGATTGGTTCCACTTTTCGGTTAGATAAGTCATCAAGTCACCAGAGGATCTGTTGCTGCGAAAACCGTACTGCCGGCAATTAAGAAGTTTTCGGGATTCGAGATATTTCATAAGCTGACGATTTATCAGCGTTTCCATGACCTTGGGAAGAAGGGACGTAAGTGCAATTGGTCGGAAAGAGGAGGGAGAGGAAGATCTGCCTGTTTTTGGGACGGGCTGGACAAAAGCTGTTATCCACCTTCTCGGAAAGAGCCCTGAAGAATAGGACAGATAGAAGGGCTTACGCAGTGGTTTTGCCAGTGTGGAAGAACACCACTTCAGAACGATAGGGGAAATACCATCTGGACCAGCAGATTTATGTATGTTGAGATCTTGAAGAACTCTTGCTACTATGCGAAAATGAATGGGTCCCAAAGAATATTCTACGCGCTGGAGTACAGGGAGGGATAAAGCACAATATGGCAGCGTTGAGCTAGCTGCAAAAATAGCAGCAAGCAAATTGGCTTTATCCGAAGAGCTGACAGCTGGGATGTCATTGCAAATGAGTGTCAGGATAGATGACGAGGCCGAATTTTTAATATTCTTGAAAAACGACCAAACGTTTTTACTACCGGAGGGACTTTGTAGTATTTTTTGTCTCAACTTCTGGTCGTAGGAGAATTTGAAACGATTAATGTTGGCACTGCAGTCATTTCTGGCTCGTTTGAACTTTTCTGGGTTTTCCTCAGTTGGATTGGCCTTAACTTACCTTAACTTACCTCTTTAGCCCTGATAGCTTCTTTGCAGCTCATGTCACACCACGCGATTTCCTTAGGTCTGATACACTTTATCCTGTTAGGGATAAAGCGTTTCATACCCAGGAGAATTAAATTTGTAATCATATCGGCAGTGGCATCCACGTTTTGACCGCTAATGTCCGGTATCCGTGTCGGCTCATTTACAATCTGGGTAAAATTTTAAACCTCAGCAAAGACCTCTACATACCTTCCTTCGGGTGTTGTCTGTCCAGAATGTCGAAGCCAACTCGAATTGTGTATATTGAAATCGCCCGCAATGACGATTTCAGTATGAGTATAAAGGGTAGAATTGTTATGGAATCAGACAGTGCATCAAACTCATTATAAGTTGAATGTCTTGGTTAGGGCTTCTATAAATAAAACAGTAGTGGATTAATTGCTTACGGACGTGGAATTTAAGCCAAATAAAATTAAATTCCGGATTGCAACATTGGCCGTATTGTGGTTGAAGTTGGTAGGCTACATCACCACGTATATAGACGGCGAGACCGCGATGAGAAAAGAATAATTGCACTAAGTTATATCCAGGCAGGCTAAACTTCGATAGATCAGAATCAATGCTGTCCTGTGTTTCACCTAGTGCCAAAACAGCTGGTTTATTGAAATTCGTGTGGGCGTACTGTGAAAAAAAATTCGCCCTTAGCCCACGAATATTTCTTACGTCTACCCCGAAATTCCTACACATAACCAAAACAAACACAAAAGACTCAACTCCGACGCTGACTAAGCTAGGCCGTACCGCGTTGCTGGAACTTCATGTGTAATAGTTTAGGCGTAATTTCCAGGCTGAAAGGAATTCCGTAATCAAAAATTTTCGAGCGTACTGAAACGCGTGTTCGTCCTCAGATTACAAAAACCAACTTCATTTTATTTAAAACGGAAAAATAGCGAGAGGATGAATAGAAAGGGACAAAAATATTACAACACTTACAGACATTAGTACAGCGCACAAGTGACCACTGAAAGTGGACGCACAAGGCTTAGGGTGATGCATCAACGAACAATAATTTTTCATTAATATTATTAATACATTCCTCTTTATTATATCTATAATAACATATATTGTTTACATATAAAAGGTTTCGAATAATGGTATTTGGATGAAATTTTTCCTTGAAGATCATGTCATTATTATTTATGTAAAATTCAGTATTCTTAATAATAATAAACGTTATATCATAATTGATTTCCTGAAAATATATATTTGGAGTTGGTAAAATAACTGATTTATAATATTTATCATTGCAGAACACAGGGATCGATATTGTGTAAATAATTAGATCATCTTTCAATACAACTGAATTTTTATGGTAATAACGGGTGATCCAAGTAGAGATACTTTTTTCAATAGCCTTTTTTGACAGATCACGTGTAAGTCGTGTCATGCTGTCATGTTATTTTTGTTTAGTATTGTTTGGCATTTCATAATGGAAAGACTTACGCGTGAAAAACGTTTACAAATTGTTCAACTTTATTATGAAAATTCACGTTCTGTGAGGAATGTGTTTCGTGCACTTCGCTCAACTTATGGTCAACATAATCGGCCTACTGAGCGTACTATTCGCAACACCATCACCCATTTTGAGACCCAGCATTCATTATTAGATAATATTCGACCGAATAGACCACGTCCAGCACGCTGTGAAGAAAATATAGCGGCCGTAGCTGAGAGTGTACTCGAAGACCGTAGAGAGTCGATTCGGCGCCGTTCGCAGCAACTCGGACTGACGTATGGAACGACTTGGCGCATTTTACGTCAAGATCTTAAATTGAAAGCGTACAAAATACAGCTTGTGCAACAACTGAAGCCGCTCGACCTTCCCAAGCGACATCGCTTCGCTCTATGGGCTCTTGAAAAGTTCCAAGAAGATCCGACGTTTTCGAGGCAAAGTTTGTTTAGCGATGAGGCCCATTTCTGGCTCAATGGGTATGTAAACAAACAAAATTGCCGCATTTGGGACGAAGAGCAACCTGAAGAGATTGAAGAACTGCCACTTCATCCAGAAAAAACAACGGTTTGGTGTAGTTTGTGGGCCGGTGGAATCATCGGTCCATATTTCTTTAAAAATTATGCTGGTGCGAACGTAACCGTCAGTGGCGACCGTTATCGTGCCATGATAACCGACTATTTGATGCCTGAAATTGAAGCTCGTGATCTCGGCGACAGTTGGTTTCAGCAAGACGGCGCCACTTCCCACACATCGCGTCAATCAATGGACTTATTGAGAGAACATTTCGGTGAGCACATAATTTCACGTTTTGGGCCGGTCGATTGGCCACCAAGATCGTGTGATATCACACCGTTAGACTTTTTCCTGTGGGGATATGTAAAGTCAAAAGCTTATGCCGACAAACCCGCATCGATTCAGGCCTTGGAGGAAAACATCACGCGTGTCATTCGCCAGTTACCAGTCCAAATGCTCGAATGAGTGATCGAAAATTGGACTCAACGGATGGACCATCTGCGACGTAGCAACGGCCAACATTTGATAGACATAATCTTCAAAAAATAAATGCCAAAGAATGTTCTTTCAAATGATAATAAACATTCTCCATTAAATTTGAATTTTCTGTGTTTTTTTCTTTAAAAAAGTAGGGAACCTCGAAATGGATCACCCTTTATTATAAGTTCTTAACTCTTACATAGTAAACATGTGGTGCTCTAGTAAATTTATTTTCGATCTTATCTTTAATTTGAATAACTTGATTCTTAAAGGTTGAAATGTACACATATAATTGTAACAGATATGTAGTCTCAACGGTTTCGTGAAATAATTTATTTGTTAAAAATGTGGCATTACTGAAAAGTTAATTTAATTTTGACTCTGTCGCATGAATGTGCTTTTTACAGTGTCAAAATTCTCGATAAGATTATTGCTTATCCGTACTTGCTTATTGGTGTCATTAGTTTGCCATTGTTTTAGATTTTCTTTACAGTTTTCAATGTAGGTATGTATATATTTCCTCGGTATCATCACTATCCATGGTTCCTGCCAGAAATTTCATTCTCTTACACCAAAAATTAAGTAAACCACCCTTGTATCGTTTTCAGCATAAGTAATTGCTAAAACTAAAAAGTTTTTGTTTACTCCTTCTATTTCCCTTTCAATAAATCTAATCATAGTCATAGTCGTGCTAGTGTCCGTGGCAGACGTGCGATTCAGTACATACATAATTGAATAGTAATTAAAACCCTCAAAATTCAACGAAAGCGCCCACGCAGCGAAGAAGATCTTGAATCCTCGGTATATAAATCCAGGAGATCAAATCCTAAAATATCCATGATGGATAACATTAATCCATTCGAAAGTCTTTCAGTCGGTGATGAAAAAACTATCGATTGCTCCAATAAAAGTGCTAAAAAAAACCAGTGTTTATATTCATTCGTAGATGAAAGAACTTAATAGAACAGACTATTCCATCCAAAAAATGTCCATTGGCATCAAAGTTTTCTGTGATTCATTAGAAACATATAACAAGGTGTTAAAATCATTAAAGGACACCAATTGTGAATTTTTCTCACATGACCTTCGCAATGAAAGGTCATTTAAAGCTATTCTGTTCGGTTTGGACTCAATTGACAATAACACTATTAAAACTGAGTTAATATCACTAGGCCTTAAGTGCGAAAATATAAAAACAATAACCAAAAATCATGAGACATTTGTAGATATTTTCTATATAGTTTATTTAGAAAATAGTTCGTCTCGAATCGCGCAGCTACGAAACAATATAAAAACAATTTTTCGAACTCATGTTCGTTGGGAATTTCAAAAGCGTTTTAAAAATAAAATAACTCAGTGTCATAATTGCCAAATGTTTGGCCACGGTGAGAGACATTGCAAGATTAAAACAAGTTGTGGTAATTGTTTCGGTCCCCATAAGACTTTAGAGTGCGCTGTGAACGAAAATTGTCCTCCCAAATGTGCAAATTGCCAGAAAAGCCATCGACCAACCGATCAATCATATGACAATCGATTAAAGAATATTCAGTTGAAAGAGAGAACTACAAGAGCAACTAAACGCACTTTACCTGCTTTACGACAGCAAAATAATTGGAGTCTCAGCCTCAGCTGCCTCAACAACAACAACAACAGTCATCGAGATTGACGGAACCACATGAGAATGATCTCTTTTCTTAAAAAGAACTTGCTTCTCTTACGATGGAGATGATTACTAAGCTTGGTCAATGTCCAAGTTTGATCAATTTCATGGCATTTCACAGCTAGCTACTAAATACTTATACTCACATAATGCAAAGTAATTTAAATAATATAAAAATTGTATGTTGGAATGCCCGAGGCATTCTTAATAAATGTACTGAGTTATTTAATTTTCTCTTAAATGATAATGTGGATATTTGCCTTGTGTGTGGAACTTGGCTTGATGCTAGTGTCAGTTTTTCAAATTAACTATATACGTCATGGATTAGATAGAGAGAGTTTGGGCGGCAGTGTAGCCATCCATCTCAAAAAAGAAATAAAACGCGTTCTACTACCGAAAATTAATACTAACATTATTGAAGCAATTAGAATCGAATTGGTACTAGAAAGTTCCAATAAACTGAAAATTTATTCCATTTATTTTCCTGGCGGTAGATCTAATAATATTAAAAAGCATTATCAAAAGCAAAGCAAGCATTTAAGAACGATTTTAAGAAATTAATAAGTACTGACCAATTTATAATAGGCGGAGACTTTAATTCTAAACACCGGGATTGGGGTTGCCTTAGGGCAAATTCTTGGGTAATGATTTGTTAGATTTCACGATGAGATATCCCATCACGGTTATGTACCCAAACGGTCCAACTTATATCCTGGACTCAAGGAAATCTTCACCATCTACAATAGATTTATATATTTAAAATATTTCTCAATGCTTAACGACCCCTACTACTGCGAATGCGCTCAGATCGGATCATCTTCCTGTCTGCTGTGATTCTACGTTTAAGCAAAATTTATTAAATTTACATTATTTATTTATTTAATCTACGATTTTATAATTATAATCTACAGATTTTGAAATTAATAATTACTGAAGGGTTAAGATTTACATTTTGTGTTCACAATTAATTTAGATTCTATCGTTTAAAATTGACTTAAAATACATTTTAAATCGATTTCTAGGCATTATTATATCTATATTGTCATCATAAACTAAATTGAATAATTTCGTGCATCTACAAACGGGGTCACGTAAGCCATAGGCAGTACTGTGAAAATGTTCTTGTAAGAAAAGCTTTGATCTTAAAGATTTTTGTGGTACAGGAAGATTTATACAAAAAACCAAATTCCCACAGTCCATGGTGGAGCAAACTAAGTCCCTTATGAACATAATACAATACATTTTTCTCCTATTTTCAAGATATTGCATATCTAGCAATAAGCATTTAGTTTGGTATGAACTATGCGTATTAAAAAAAAGTCGGCGAAGTGCAAAACGAAACAAATTTTTTTGAACTCTTCCAATCCTGTCACGCAGTTGGATTCCATACAACACTACAGTATTCGATTACAGGCCGAACAAGACAACTGAACACTGCCTTTAATGTATAAGGGTTCTTAAAAACAATTAAGTTCCTTTTTAAGAAACCAAGCATCGAATTTGCCTTCAATTATACGCTGTTAATATGCAATTCAAAAGTAATTTTGCATCGAATGACACGCCAAAATCCTTAAAATCATTTACTACCCTAACAGTCCTATCGTTAAGACTGTAAGAGTGTCCTATATGAGAAAAATCTCTAGTGTAGGACATGCTAGCACACTTATGAATATTCAATTTTATATCATTTAGATTGCACCATTTAGAAAATAAGTCTAAGTCCAAATTACGGTAAAAAATTGTACATCATCAGCATACCGACAAAACTGCAAAATACTAGGCAGATCATTAACCAACAGACGAACAAGGATCGGACCCAAATGGCTTCCC
This sequence comes from Ferdinandea cuprea, assembly GCA_963576555.1. Taxonomy (NCBI): domain Eukaryota; kingdom Metazoa; phylum Arthropoda; class Insecta; order Diptera; family Syrphidae; genus Ferdinandea; species Ferdinandea cuprea. The sequence continues at coordinate 1,250,249 of OY754962.1, forward strand.
CCAGGGACCCCAGAAGAAACAACAATTTCCTTTGGAATATGCTCCCCAATTACAACATGCTGCTTCCTTCCAATAAGATAAGAAGATAACCATTTTAATAGAGGCCCAAACAACCCATACGCTTTAAGTTTTCTAAGCAATAAATTCACATTAACTCTACTGAAAGCTTTGACAAAGTCAGTGTACACTACATGCACCTGTTTATGCTTTTCCAAAGAATTGATGCAGTAACTGGTGAACTCAACTAGGTTAGAACAAGTTGATCTACCTTTCCAGAAACCATGTTGACATTCACTAACAAACCCATTTATTACACACTTATTTCAACAGACAATTTTGAGATGGGCCTATTATTTTCAATGTTATCTTTTTGCCCGACTTAAGGGTAGGGCTTACAGAAGACAACTTCCAATCGTCCAAAAAGATTTCACTGGCGAGAGATTGGTTAAATATGATTTGTAAGGGCAACGACATGGAACAAGAGCAGTTCTTCAAAACTATGGGATGAAACCCAAGAAGGTCTGGAAACTTTTTTCGCTCAAAGCACTTTCTAGTTCATTCAGACCTGTAACAAAATTACTACAACTAGTAATTTCCGGCAAGTATCTTAAATAATCTTCATGCACATTTGTCTGACTAGATATGTTATAAATACTTTGAAAATAATCAGCAAACATGTGAACTATTTCTTTCGGTTCAGAGGAAGAAACTTCTTCAAAAACCATCTTTTTTGGAAATCTAACACTTTTTCGCTTCGCATTTACGAATTTCCAAAAATCTTTTAGACATTTTTCAAGATTTTTTTCAATAGAATGGACGTAATGTTGGTATAAGAATTTAGATAGGAATGGAAATTCCCTTCTCAATTTGGAGAAAACCGTATAATGTTTATTACTTTGGGTACGTTTATAATTCGTATGCGCTATTTTTTTTGCATTTTTAAGTTTTACTAACCGAAAATTATACCACGGTGGGTGAGAATTTGCCTTTTTTAAGACTCGCGTGACACATGATTGTAAAATGTTTTGAAAAATATTTGAAAATTTATTAAAATTTGTAACCACAGAACTGCTCAATAATTCATTGACCCAGTTTACAGAACTAAATTTAAAATTCATTAAGTTAATATTATTAGAAGTAAACTTGTACATATATTCCGATTTTGTGTTTCAGCTTCGGACGAAAAAGACAACGGCAACAATTCACGTCATCAAAGCAAAACCATTGCAGAGAGCCAAAGTTGAAATCACCGAGATATTTTGTGTTTCTAAGTATTTTTTATCATAATAATCACAATTTTTTGTGTTGCTGTCATTATAATTTTTGAATTTATATTTTTGTTTAACTTGGGATTTAAAATTTTTTTTAGCTTTGTTCGTATTAGACAATAGACAATTAAATTCCGCTCTTTAGTTACTAACCTTTTTATGCTTAGGATACGTCTCTCCTTCTCTACAATTATTTATGAATTCGTTTTCGAATTTATCCCCAATCTCCCTATTTTGATTTCTTGTAGAAGAGTCGAACAAGAAAAAAAAGGAAAAAAACAACGAGCCTAACACAAAATCCCAAAGTAAAACATAAGGAAAGGCTACAGTCCGCTTGGGGCGAACAGTATGATACCCTATCCTTATCCCTATGTACCCCAAAGAAAAAAAGCATTAAGAAGATGATGGATAGCTTTTTATTTCATTCTATGAAATTTATAGAAAATAAATAATTTTTTTGAAAAAACGCCCCCAAAAAGTGGGCGTGGCCGAAAACTTTGTATGGACGCTCTATTGCAAAATATATTGGCTAAATAAATTGTTAAACATTTTTTTTCGATTTCTATGAAAATTTTCGAAGAAAACACCATTTTAGTGAAAAACGCCCACCAAAAGTAGGCGTGGCAAAAAACTTTATATGTCAAATTTATAAAGGGGGACAGTACCTACATATCTTGTGCAGGTTGTAATACTCTATCCCTCAAACTTTAGCCTTAAAACGGTTTTTTCTAAACTGTGGGCGTGGCAGTGGGCGTATTTTGAAAATTTTTAGACTTTACCATTTCGGAGCCCTAGGGAGTATATATTCCAAATTTCAGCTTCCTAGGAAAACTTTAAAGGCCTCCAAAGTTGATACGGACGGACGGACGGACGGACAAACGAGTTTCTCAACAAATATGCTTGTTTATTAGTTCTTACCAGTTATGTGTCTCAGATATCGATTAGAAGAACTTTGTTGGTATCTAGAAATGGGGAGAGATTAATGATTGGACAGGTATTAGGAAAAGAACGATGTTTATACCCTATTCTAAGGGTATATTAATTTTGACACATAGTTTGTAACACCCCTTAATATTCGTCGTAGACCCATAAAAGTATATATATTTATGATCAGGACCAAATCCTAATACTATTTAGCAATGTCCGTCCGTCCGTATCAACTTTTGAGGCCTTTAAAGTTATGCTAGGAAGCTGAAATTTGGAACATATACTCCCTAGGGTTCCGAAATGGTAAAGTGTTAAGATTTTCAAAATACCCCCACTGCCACGCCCACAATTTAGAAAAAACCGTTTTAAGGCTTAAGTTAGAGAGATAAAGTTGTAAAACCTTCACAAGATATGTAGGTACTGCCTACCTTTATAAATTTGTCATATAAAGTTTTTTGCCACGCCTACTTTTTGTGGGCGTTTTTCACTAAAATGCTGTTTTCTTTGAAAATTTTCATAGAAATCGAAAAAAAATGTTTAACAATATATTTAGCCGATATTTTTTCCAATATATTGCCCATACAAAGTTTTTGGCCACGCCCACTTTTTGGGGGCGTTTTTTTTTCAAAAAAAAAATTTTTTTTTTCTTTAAATTTCATAGAATGAAATAAAATGCTATCCATCATCTTCCTAATGCTTTTTTTCTTTGGGGTACATAGGGATAAGGATATGGTTTCATACTGTTCGCCCCAAGCGGACTGTAGCCTTTCCTTATGTTTATACCCTATCCTAAGGGTATATTAATTTTGACACATAGTTTGTAACACCCCTTAATATTCGTCGTAGACCCATAAAAGTATATATATTTATGATCAGCACCAAATCCTAAGACTATTTAGCAATGTCCGTCCGTCCGTCCGTCCGTATCAACTTTTGAGGGCTTTAAATTTATGCTAGGAAGCTAAAATTAAGAGCATATACTCCTTATGGTCCCGAAATGGTAAAGTGTTAAAAGTTTTTGAATACGCCCACTGCCACGCCCACAATTTAGAAAAAACCGTTTTAAAGCTAAAGTTAGAGAGATAGAGTATTACAACCTTCACAAGATATGTAGGCACTGCCCTCCTTTATAAGTTTGTCATATAAAGTTTTTTGCCACGCCTACTTTTTGTGGGCGTTTTTTACTAAAATGCTGTTTTCTTCGAAAATTTTGATAGAAAGCGAAAAAAAATGTTTAACAAGATATTTTCCCAATATTTTTTCCAACATATCGCCCATACAAAGGTTTTGGCCACGCCCACTTTTTGGGGGCGTTTTTAAAAAAAAAACAATTTTTTTTTAATAATAGAATGAAATAAAATGCTAGCCATCATCTTCTTAATGCTTTTTTCTTTGGGGCATATAGGGATATGGAGAGGGTATCATACTGTTCGCCCCAAGCGGACTGTAGCCTTTTCTTATGTTTTTGTCTTCTTTTCCTTATTTATGCTGGTGGGATCCTCTTCTGGGCTACTAATAATAGGCCAGTGGTAGTCATTTTGCCGCAGCCAATGTGGGCCTATCCACCAAATAGGATGGTTGAGGAGTTGCGATGGTGGTAAGCCTCGAGAAACACAATTAGCCATATTGCAGTCCGATCGAACGTGGATCGACCTATTTTATGAGATAAACACATTCCAACGGCGAGGAGGAGACGATAACCAAGAGAGAACTACCTTTGAGTCAGACCATGCGTACACGTTCCAAAAGGTGATATTTAGTGATCGTTGCACGGAAACGAGTAGTCTAGATAGCAAAACAGCTGCGCATAGTTCTAAGCACCAAATGCTGACTTGTTTTAATGGAGCTACGCGAGATTTTGCAGCGATAATGTTTGTTATAATGTTTGTTTTGACAGCACCATTACAAAGGTCGAAGCGCGAATATATTACTGCCGCATATGCGGATGCCGATGCATCGGAAAACCCGCGCAGCTGATATGACGAGTTTCCGAGACCGATAATTCTGGGGATTTCGATTTGAATGAGCATTGAAAGTTATTCGCAACTTGCTTAATTGCATACCGCCTCTTGACAGTAGTTGGATAAGTGAATTGCGCTTGAAAACAACTTCTTCGAATTTTTCTGTACCTGAGACTACGTCATCTACAGAGAATCTATAGAGTCCTTTAAGACTATTTCCGACGCGAAGGGGAACTCGTTTTTGTAGTCTTTTGCAATTTATTCCAAAACACGAACTGACAAAAACGGAGCACAATATGTACCGTAGGTCACTGTGCGCAACCGAAAATGTTCTTAGGGCGCCGAGGGTGAATTACGCCAAACTATTCGCTGAAAGTCAGTATCCTTTTCCGAAACCCAGATTTGACGAAACATTTAATTATGTCCGCGGTAAAAACGAATTCATGTCGACGAAATCGCAACGCACGGCGAAAAGATTGAGTTGTATGGGTGGCCCGATCAGAAGGGAATCATTTAATCTGCGCCCCAAGCTTCCTTGTGGGACCTTGCTGTCCGGCTTAAGAGCACTGTGGCATGGAAGGTAAAATGCATTTGACCTTGAGACTTCCGTAGGAGAAATTTTTGACATATGTCCTAATGTCAAATAATCGTCGAGAAACCTAGAGTAATTTTCGAGAAAGTCCTTATTCTTGGAAAACTTAGTTTCCATCGTCGGGCGACTTGAATGGGAGATCGACAATATGTTTTCCTATCGCATCGCGGCGATGAGTTTGAAGGAAGTGTTCCTCGATTATCCTATGCAATTGATTTCGGATCCACTTCTTCTATGGTCCAAAATCACTGTAGAATTGAATCGATATCTAACCGACCGTGGTCAGAAACAATATGAGCATCTTCATTCTATGGTAAGCGTCCAGCCAGAACCAAACCGAATATTGATTTTTGTGCTATAGTATAGCCGAGTTTACTATGAACTACCTGCCCTTGAAGGATTTCCCAGGCCTTATCTGCTGCTAGCAAAATGTCCACAGTGTTCGGTTTATTAAAAGACGGGTCAGCTATAATAAAAATTTGAATTCAACATAGGGTTACTTCGATTTTTACTTGGAATAGAGCAGTTTCGATTCCAAAAGTTATGAGGAAATTACATCAGTAATCAATTCTGAATTATCTATTGCAATCGACCATGTATTTGACTTATCTTGTTATCACAGTACTATTCTACTTCTTGGCGATCTTAACTTGCCTCATATAAAATGGGGGACTTCTGAGAATGAATCTCACTTTATCCCCCACATTGAGCTATCGCTACTTGACAACATTTTATCTTTACAGCAAACAATCTATTTAAAAAACAATAAAAATCGAACAGTGTTACTTACATAGACAAAAATCATACACCATTGGACATTTTTATTGACTTAGGCAGACATCTTTACCAAAACAGTAATTCGTATGTCCGGTAAGCAAATTTTCAGAGGCTTTCTGAGGAAATTAATAATTTACAGATAAATCTGAACTTTTCTGATATTGATGTTGCAGTTGAGTCATTCAATGCACTTATAATTAACTGCATGGATAGAGCTATACCCGTTAAGTCATCTAGAAATAGAGACACTTGGCATACGAGAGAACTTAAGGCAATACAAAATCGTCGTAGCAGAGATTGGAAAATTTATTTAAAAAGCCTGCTTGAATCAGATTTTGATCATTATTTATTTCTATTTACTTAGTTTAAAACTTAGTCCTTTAACCTTTATAGCGAATATGTTGTAAATATGGAATTTTCCCAAACGTTTCGCCAGTTTGTTAATTCGAACAAAAAATCGGATGGGTAAGCTGCAAATTTTAGTTAATGTAGCAGTAAAACTTCTGATTCCTTTGCTGTTAGCAAAATGTTTGCTGACTATTTTAGTAGATCATTCCTCTCTATAGAGACAATAAATATTTAAGTAGTATTTAAGTAGCTGTTCCCAGATTGCTTTCAGTAATTTTTCTTTCGATTTGGAAACTATTTCGAAATTTGTTTCCCTTTGGAATAATTACTACACATGTGGACCCGATGGTATTGCACCATTCTTATCATAAGTATTTATTCGATTTAGCCATTAGCTCTGGGAAATTTCCTAAGCTCGTAATGTCATTTGTAACGAATAACATGGATTAGTAAGAAACAGCTTGACTGTTACAAATTTGTTATGTTTCTTGCGTGCATATTCTAGTTCCTTAGAAAATAATAATGAAGTCGATTGCATATACACCGACTTTCGACCAGCTGTCCCATGAGATAATCAGATTTAAACTCAGGGCGTATGGTTTCCCACCTGGTTTTATAAAAGGGATTTATTCATACTTTATTGGTAGGGATTATCGTGTCAAATGTCAGAATCTTTTTCTGTTCAGTCTGAAGTTCTTCAGGGAAGACACTTAGGCCCTCTTTTGTTCATAGTAGCTATAAATGATTTTAAAGCATGTATAAGAACCAGGAATATTTTAATATACGCTGATAATATGAAAATTTATAAATCTGTCAACAATCAGGATGACAGAAGTCTTCTCCAAGTGGACGTGGAGTTTTGCCACTTGGTGTGATGAAAATGGGTTAGTTTTGAATCCGTTAGATGGATTGGTCAACATGTGACATTTTCAGGAACACGTGTTCCCTCCATTTTTTATTATTCTTTATCCGATCGTATGCTTTGTCATGTTAATAGTTTTAAAGATCCTGGAGTTTTGTTTACCACAAAACTTAACTTTATTGGTCATATTAACTTAATTGTTAATAAATCAGACCACATGATGAGCTTTATTAAAAGGGGGTCTATAGAATTTGACCCCGTATTATAACATTCACTCAAGTCGAATAGAAGCTATTTAACGTAACTTTATTCATTTTGCCCTTAGAGGTCTTCCATAGGACCATGCAACCTTTCCCCCTACAGTCAACGTATCAAACTTCTTAAAATGTTACCATATCTCAACGTAGGCCGGATAGTGATATAGTTTTCTTACAGCAACTTGTAGCTGGTTGTATAGATGGGTCTGATCTATTGTCTTCCATTGCATTCAACTTCTGTGGAGATGCTCACAACTTACGCAGTGCGGATCTTTTAATAAATGGTAATCATAGGACGAATTATGGCAGGAATGGCCTATTACTCGCATAAGTAGAATTTATAACTTATATAATAATGTGATTGATTAGCATGTCAGTAAATTTAAACTGAAAATGTGTAATGATGTTCTGGTGTCTTAGATCATTTTTATATCTTTTTTGTTTAAGTTATCAATATGATGTCGTTTTCGTTTGGTAATCCGGAAGACTTCAGACTCTTCTGAAACTGTTCATTTGGTACTAAAATGAGAGTTCCTCTCCCGGAAAGAAGAGAAATTTGCTTCTGACTTTGAATTCAGAAGCAAAACCAGAAGCACTAACACATTCAAACACCATAAACTTCATAATAGATAAATATCATATTTGTTGCTGATAATTTTAATAATTCTTCAATTTTGACGAAATTAGCTTAAAATTTGTGCAGGCTCATTTCTGCTCGTAACTGCTGCTTGTAGTATGCAAAAAAACCACATCCTAGCTCTGCCACCACAATACAAAAACTCTCTCCTCGAAACACCGACCAAGATCAACTGTTAGCTAGATGGAGTTATGTATCGCGTTACCAATATTCAACTTTATAAAATTATGGATAGTCCTGTGTATAGTTGTCATGCCAACCTAGTGGACGTCGAGCTCGGATAGATCTTCGAAAATCTGATGTTGTTGACATTTTTTCCTGCATTCATCTGGAGTGAGTATCTGAAGAGGGTTGACGATGTCTTCCTGAGATTTATCTATTGGCTTTGTTGCGGTTAACATCGATTCTGATATAGATGGTGAACTTGAAGTACTCCGCGCTTTACTTGCAGGCTGGGATACAGGATCAATTTAGTCTGCATGTCTCTGACTCATGTCCAATGTTGCAGGTGTGTAAATGTCAAAGAATTCGAAATAATCAAAAAATGGATCAGGATTAACATTACCCATTCCGTTTTCAGCGTATCGTAAACGGAGTTGATTTATATGTTTCCGCCTTAAACAATTTTCCCCTCTACTGTGATGTTTACTTCATAGTTGGCACTTCCATTTTTGTTGACAACTACCCCAGGAACCCAAATTTATTTGTTTTGCTTAAAAACCTTTGCGGAAATAGGATCCACTGCGTTAAAATTGTGGAGTTTTGCTCTGCTTCTCCGGTTAAACTGTTCTTCCATATGTTTGTTGGGAATAACTGGCGGCTTCTGGGGTTTTTTTAAAAGATCGATATTCGTTTTAATTTGTCTTCCATTAAAACATTCAGCTGGAGATTTAGCATCTGACTCCTTCGATTATCTTTCGAATTAGAAACTGAAAAAAAAGTGTTTAACAATAAATTTAGCCAATATTTTTTCCAATATATCGCACATACAAAGTTTTTGGCCACGCCCACTTTTTGGGGGTTTTTTTTTCCAAAAAAATATTTTCTTTTTTAAATTTAATAGAATGAAATAAAATGCCATCCATCATCTTTTTAATGCTTTTTTCGTTGGGGCATAAAGGATATGGATAGGGTATCATACTGTTCGCAAGCGGACTGTAGCCTTTCCGTTTTTTTTTTAACGTTTCCATTAAAATATCTATCAAACTTGAACTAAGTTTACTTAATACTTCGCAGCACTTCCCCAACACATCCGCTATAATGAGTTGCTTTTTGTTGCCATTTGGAATTCTTGCAAAATTGCCCGCGCTAATGACATATTTTTGACACACCAACTCCTCCCTACTTTATGTGGCTGGCTCACACGTATTCACAGGTAGAAAATTTGAGAGAGGATTTATTTGCCTAGTTTTAAAATATTTTGCGTGTTCAAACGTATCGGGGTATGCTGAGTCGACTATCTGTATAATTACTCATCTGTGTTCCCAACTGAAAATGTGAACAAATCAGCAAACGTGATATGTAACATTTTTATTCAGAACTTGTTATTAGAGATCTAGTTGGAGGTAATATAGTAAACAGCGATATAGATGAGTTGGCTGATTTTTTCAGCAATCAAATGTCTGAAAAAAGTGTGTGCAAATAATTGTCCGTTGCTTAATAGAAAGCTTGCTAGACTAAATGAAAATAAAATAAAATAAAAAGGTATGGAGTGGCTAAGTTCTCCAATAGGGTAACATAGTGGGACAATAGGCTTGAAACATTAATGCAAGTGAAAGAAGAGTGATAAGGGACAAAAGATATTAAACAAGTCAAAAGGCGTTTTTTATTATCAAAAATTTTCTAAATGGATCATCAAATAATATGCATTACAACAACTACACATGATCCTACTATTTATCGAGATCTCTATTAATGATCTGGAAAATAATTCATACTATTGGCCACTATGTGGCTTTGTTTATTCATGTATGTATGTTTGTATGATTGTTGTCTTTAGCTACATATTAGTCTTGCCAGATAAAAACCAAAATATAATTCAAAACAAAATGTCCGGCCCTTTTATATATACAATGTATTAAGACCATTAAAAGACAGTGCAGTTTTAGAGATATTTATGTACTATATAAATAAATGTATGCCAATAAATTTGTTAATACAAATATGTTTTCGTACTTCGTTGTTTGTAGATCTGAGGAAAAATATGAACAAATACTGATATGAAAATGTATATTCAATGTAAAAAGAAGCTGATATAAGTTATTTTCATGCAATTAAATTGGTATTTAAAAGAAAATATGCTTTGAATTTGTATCACTTGTGTTCGAATGCCACCAGGTTATTGTATACCAATTGTCAAATATAAAAAATGTAAACGTAAAATGACGAAGTCGAATCAAAATAAGACTATTAAGATATACCAATTATTTCGTGTATAAAACAATTTGTCAATATCAGAAGAAGAAATTGGACCCCTGCGAAAGCTGATGCTTTCCTCGAGGATTACGGCAAAGGCAATGCGAATTTCAGCACCCCCGAAATTTTGCATACGCTATGCAAAATGTCCTGGCAGACCATCTGGGACAGGGAGTTCTGGTATATTTTATTTTGTTGCCTTAATTAATTTTGTTTACTTAAACTTCACTTTATTACACGACGGCGAAAGTGCTTAAATGATCATCTGTACGGGAAAGCGATAACCGCACTTTCTATAAAAGAGGCGAAATGGGAAACAGAAGTCCTTGAAGGAAGTGAATGAAAGTCTCCATCTTAGTAAACTGTCCTATAGCATGTGTTGTATCATGAGAAGCCTTGTCAAATATGTTCTCCACTTTGGCACTTTATATTTAATGAATAAATCCAGATGTAAGTAAATACAAACAATATAAAAGTATTTCAGCAGCAAAGTCTATGTAATTTGAGTGTTATACGTCCCCTCACCGACTCCAGGTGCCAATTGGGTCAGTAATACATTATATTTTAGTTAAATAGGAGAGAAGGAGAAGAAAGTTCAAGATATTTTTTTATTATTATTTACTAATGAAGTCAACATTTTATTTCCACTCCATGCGCCAATTAAATCTGCAATGTATTATGTTTTAATTTAAGTGGACAGAAGAAAAAAACAGTTTTTTTTATTTTACTATTTATTATTACTCAAGTTGTTGTTTCCTTTTTAATAATGAAAAAATAATTTTAACATACTTTACGGACTTACTAAATCTCGCCTATTACTATTATCTGCAGCATGGAGGCTTTCGGTCTCTGGAACATTTATTCGGATTCGTCGTTGTTGTTGGTGCAAATGTTGTGCAGTAAACATCCACATACCACCAAATTTACTTCGATGTTTGCTTTTCTTTGTTTGATAAAATGAAGAAGTCTTCGAAAATGAATTTTCAATAAACCAAATGAATGTTCTACAATCATACGTCCTGATGAATGCAGGTCATTAAATCTCCATTCCGCATTTGTCATTGTTCCATTATCCCCTTCGCCAAATCCTGCCCAATTGGCAGTAATAAAATGAAAAAACGATTGCCCTGGTGGAACTCCAAGATCGCGGAGCTCATCAAAAGCTCAATATCTAGGTGGAACCTTGCAAAAAAAGGGTTTCATAGAATGGACGACATGCAGGGAGAGCGTAAGAATCCTTAAAAAGAGATCAGATACGCTAAGAGGAACTCGTATAGAAGTTTCTGCGACTCGATCGAGACATCAACAGAAGCGTCGAGGCTCAGAAAAGTTCTATCGAAGGTACCAATACCGGTATCCTCGCTTAGGAAATCCGACGGTATTTGGACCGACACTTATGAAGAACCGCTGGAGACACTGGCAGAGACCCTCTGCCCGGCATGCTCGGAGGTAGACTCGGATAACGATACAGTAACGCAGGGTCCCAGAGAGCAATGGACAAGGAACAGCGCAGGTCGAAAATCGACAACAAGAGACTGACCTGGGCGATAAACTCCTTCACTCCCCTCGAAGCACCAGGGATGGCTAATATAAGGAATATAATAAAAAGCAGAGGAAATTATCATTCCGTTGCTGAGGATAATTTACAATTTTCATTCTATGAAATTTATAGAAAAAAAAATATTTATTTGAAAAAACGCCCACAAAAAGTGGGCGTAGGCAAAAACTTTGTATGGGTTGATTTATTGGAAAAAATATTGGCTAAATATATTGTTAAATATTTTTTTTCGATTTCTATGAAAATTTACGAAAAAAACAGAATTTTAGTGAAAAACGCCCACAAAAAGTAGGGGTGGCAAAAGACTTTATATGACCAATTTATAAAGGTGGGCAGTACCTACATATCTTGTGAAGGTTGTACAACTTTATCTCTCTAAATTAAGCCCTAAAACGGTTTTTTCTAAATTGTGGGCGTGACAGTGGGCGTATTTTGAAAATTTTAACAATTTACGATTTCGAAACCCTAGGGAGTATATGTTTCAAATTTCAGCTTCCTAGCATAACCTTAAAGGCCGCAAAAGTTGATACGGATGGTTGGACATTGCTAAATAGTCTTACATTTTGGTCCTGATCATAAATATATATACTTTTAGGGGTCTGCGACGAATATTAAGGGATGTTACAAACTATGTGTCAAAATTAATATATCCTTAGGATAGGGTATAAAAATAATGGCACGCGGTCGGGTATTATCTCCAGAGCTGCAGAGGTGTCATCCTAAGGTATCCTTTAGGTATGCAAACCGCCCTTTGGACTTTGACGCCTTTTTACTAAAATGCTATTTTCTTCAAAAATTTTTGTAGAAAGCAAAAAAAAATATTTAATAAGATATTTACCCAATATTTTTCCCACATATCGCTCATACATTTGGGGAATATATGGGTTATGCATAGAGTATCATACTGTTCGCCCCAAGCGGATTGGAACTAAGTCCACTTCGCAAAACAGGTTTTATTTCGCACTATCTGGAAACTAAGTCCCTCAGTGGACTTAGTTCGTTTGTTACTGAAGATTGTCAATTTGAATTCAACTTTGTTCGTACGTGGATGCTTAAGGTTTATGTAGACGATGTGTTCATAGCAGCAGAAACAGAGGAGGAAAAGCTGAAGAAGCTGAACATTTTCTTGGAGACAGCAGCCAATTATAACCTGAAGATCAATTGGTCAAAGTGCAAGTTCCTTCAAAGAAGGTCAGAGTTCTTAGGACACGTGGTTGAAAACGGCCGTATTAGCCCATCACCGGGTAAGATTAAAGCTGTGAAACATTTTCCTGGGCCTAAAAATATAAAAAAAATTCAGGCTTTCCTCGGTCTCAGCGGATTTTTTTACAAATTTATCAGGGGTATTCAGTGATGGCGAAACAACTATCTGACCATACTAAAAAGAACGTAAATTTTCAGTTTTCTTCCCTACAGCGAAAAGCATATGATGAACTAAAACAAGTCTTAATCAATGATCAAGTTCTAGCTATTTACAGACAAAATACTTTCACCGAAGTGCACACAGATGCGTGACAGGACGGAATTGGAGCTATGCTACAACAACATGGTGAGAGCAGCAACCTTCATCCTTTTTTCTTATTACAGCCGTAAAAACAGCCCAAGTGAACAAAAAATACATAGCTATGTGCTCGAAGTGTTTGCAGTGTATAAGGCCTTGGAGAAGTTTCGGGTGTACCTACTCGGAACAAAATTCAAGGTGGTCACGGACTGCATAGCATTTCGACATACAACGGGGAAAAAGGAACTGCCGAATGCAGTCAAAAGATGGATTATGTATCTACAAGATTTCGACTTTCCGGTTGAACATCGATCCGCAACGAGAATGAAGCACGTGGATACATTGAGCAGGTATGCCATTAACATATTTCAGCCAGAATTCTTAGTACGTATAAAGAAATCATGAAGAAGACGAATTCATTTCAACAGTCATAGAAGTACTTAAGCAAAAGGCATATGAAAATTTCAGAATGAAGGTTGAATTCCTTTTTAGGGATTTTGATTGTCTTGAGCTACCAGTTGTTCCGCGCAGCATGGAAAAGGAGATAATACGACTTAAACATGAAGAGGGACACTTTAACTTGATGCAACCCAAAAAGCCTTCACGTCGGACACATTTAGTAAGTTTTGCAGCGAGGAGAATATCGAGAATACTCTTACAACCACAGGTATGCCGAGAAATAACGGTCAGGCAGAAAGAACGAATCGCATAATAATCGATGTTTTGAAGAGGCTGTCGGCAGACTCACCAGAGAAATGGTATAAATTCGTGTCCAGGGTCCAGATTACAGTTAACAGCACTATACAGAACACCCCTTTCGAAATTTAATTCGGGTCTCCGATAAGGAAAAAAGAAGATTTTGGGTTAAGAGAGCTGGTACAACAGGAAATGATAAAAGATTTCAATGCGGAAAGGGAGCAAATTCGTCTCAAGAGGAAAACAGAAAAACGCAAACTTCCTTATTAGTTTAATATCTGAGATCTCATGGCTATTAAAGGGACACAGTTTACAAGTGGTATAACTTTCTTCTCTCTTTCTAGGTCTATACGAGGTCATTTCCAGAGGCCGAAATAATCGTTACACGGTTCAAAAATGCTCGCTATCGTCAGAAGGTCCAAGGAAAACATCGACCAGCAGTGAATACATGAAGCTATGGAGACGAGAAGTTGATACAGAAGACCAAGCAAGCTCGTCCGAGACGGTCGATAAATAGGGAGAGGGGAGGGGCCGGATGTAGAAACCACGCCAAATTACACCACTGTCAAACCATCGGCAGCAGCCAATCGTCATCAGTTACATCATTTAATCTCCAATATATTAACTGTACGATAGTTCAATATAAAAACCAGAACGAATTGGTCAACGAGCAGTGATTGACCGTCATTACTCTATGTTGCGCAGCAGTTCTTATCTTCAATAGTTTTACTTAACTTTTAATTTTTTCACCTATCTACTCTAACCAATAAATAGTATTGTTTGTTTAATTGAACGATGAAGTGTCTTTTTTGATTCTCAGTTCCTACATGTATGCCTAAAAATATGGACACTCGCAGGGTTGGTGGAAATAGCCAATATCACCCGGGGACCAAAACCTGACAGGAGGTGGATACTCTCTAAAAATCGAAGATGGACGAAACTCAGAAGACAAATAAAGTTGCGGTGCAGGGAGTTGGGTCCTCAGTGCGGACGGCGGAGAGTAAGAAGGCAGGCTAAAAGTCGTCGAGATATAACGACGGGAAAATAATGGATAATAATAGTGCTAGAGCACCTGCTACATTGTTGGTAATCTTGGATGATGTTGCCAGAAATGTTAAAAGGAAAGACCCCAATGAAAGACATCTGATTTGCGCGTTCGCCAATTAGAGCGCCTTGCTTACGAGACAATACACGTTCGCATTCAGAATCAACGTCATCGGTAAAAACTGATGCGAAAAAAGCAAATATCATGGTTCAAAGCATCCAGAATAGCAGTAGCAAACATGAAAGAACCAAAATGCTACAACTTGGCATTAAAATTGACGGTCTAATTGATTTTTACGTTCATGGAGAACAATGGCGCCAACAATGTTATAGCTTCGTCTAAGCAAGTTTCAGAGCAGCAGAAACAAACAGCCAAGAAGAGTACGCCGAAACGGCCGTCAAATCTAGAAGCGAAGTCGACGCAAGAATAGGTGAAGGTTGTCAAAAAGAATCATACCACAAATCGGTTGAAGCTTAAGCGTTCTAAATGCAATAAGCTGGATGAAGACCTTCTAAGCTTCGTCGTCAGTGAGGAGATTGAAGCTAGAGATGAAGGAGAATTTGTATCCCAAGTATCCCGCCCGAATGCGTGTAACGTATCAAAGCCTAGATTGGGAACAGGAAAGCACCGACCTCCAGTATATTGGTGGACGCCTCAGATCGCGGAACTAAGATCTTGGTGTCGCCGAACGCGAAGAATTTATCAGCGTTTTCGGACTCGAAACGCCGATGGCCGTCAAATGGAAATCGCACGTAACGCTCACCGAGAAGCGAAAATTCGTTTTAAAAAAGGTAATTATTCTAGCAAACGTTTTTGCTTCAGGAATCTCGGCGAAGAACTTAAAAACGACGTCTGAGGTAAAGCTTAACAAATCGTATATATGAGGCGAAAGGGTCCCAGTATGGAATCACCAAACGTGCACAGCTGTGTTAGCAAAATACTTGACATTCTATTTAATCGCCATTGAATTATCAAGCTCGCTCATCAATGAGCGAAAGTGCGCTTACCCCTAATAACACGCGAACAATTATCCGAAGCGTGCAAGATGGTATGCGATAGAAAGGCTCCGGAACTCGATGGTTTTCCAAATAGAGCACTAAGAGTCGCAGTCAAAATATGACCCGACTTATTTGTTGATATGTTTAAAAGGGAAAGCGTTTTTCCTGAGCCTTAGAAGCGCCGAAGACTTGTCCTTCTGCCGAAAGGAAATGGGAACCCAAACGAGCCTTCCTATTATCGAGTATTATCCTATACTCGAGCGGATCATTTACAACAGGCCCCAGCCAGCAATTGAAATGGTAGGAGGCCTTTCGGAACACCAGTATGGTTTTCGTAAGTCCAGATCTACGGTAGACGCAATCAATGCGGTAATATCGAGAGCCCGAGCCGCCATAGAAGGAAGGCGCTGAAAAGGTTTTGTTTTTCGTGGATAGGAGGAAAATCTTCCACAAGACACTATGAGGACTGATCGCACGTGTTTATAATAGTGTGAGATTCTTACTCACTTAAAACACCTCGTTTTTGCAATGACCGCGAAGGCGAGTCTGCTACTTACGGGCAAATGATTTTATTTCATCTTTGACGGTTGCCACATCCAAATCTCTGCAGATATCACCATATTGGATATACCGGGGGGGGGGGGGTTACAATTGTTCTTACCACTTTGTTTTGAAAAGTTTGTAAAATGTTGATGTTATACAACATCAAATGTATATACCATACGTCCAAATCGGTTTCAGAACTAACTTGTTTGTACAAAAGCAGCTTGTTTTGCATGCTGAGTTTGGTAAACCGACCAAGCAGCCATTTGATTATATTTAATATCGAGCTCTTCCCAAGTTCTTTTGTACGTGCGGTTTCCATTTTAGTTTCCCGTCTAATGTCATTCCCAAATATTTAGCTTCGTTTGCGTACGGAAGTTGTACAGAATCATTGAAAGTGGGTAGCGTACTTAAAATTAACGTGCGTGGATTTGGTTTCATTGAGGGCAATACGCCAAGCCTTTGTCCACTTAAAAACACTGTCGATAGCCCGTTGGAGCTTATTCGTTTCTGATTCAAACGTTGCTACAATCGTACCTTCTTCTCGCGGAATATCTCGAGTGTAGACTACAAATAGAATCGAAAACAGATTTCGATTTCTTTAAATTTGTATTATTCACCTCCATGTTTTACACGAAAAAGTCTGTACGCCAAATAAAAATTTATTATCTGATGGATTTGCGTCGAAAAGGCTAATTTTAGCTTATGTTTCAATCCAGTATGCCATACTTTATCAAAGGCCTGGGATACGTCGAGAAAAATGCCAGAGCAAATATTTTTCTCCTCGAGGGCTTATTCTATTTCATTAATTATTCTATAAACCTGATTGATTGTGGGGTTCTTGATTCTGAACCCGAATTGGTGATCAATCGGCGCTCTGCAATAATCGGATGTAATTGCTTCAATAAATGTTTTTTCGAATACTTTTGACATTATTGGTAAAAGCGATATCTGTCTATAGGATTCCTTGTCATATGGGGATTTTCCCGGCTTTGGAACCATTATGACATCAGCTACTTTTCATTATCGTGGAACATACAATAACCGAAGCAAAGCATTTATGAGATATACAAGCATGATTATTGCTTTCCTATGCAACTCTTTAAGGACCGGCCCCGTAATTAAATCGTATCCAGGAGCCTTGCTTTGTTCCATTTTTGAATTTCATAACGGAGTTCAACCAGCGATACACTTTTAATTCTAAAATTATCAAGTAATCCGGCTAAGACCGTATCTTCAATTAGCTTTTGATCGTCAAAAGGCTTAAAGGTTTTTTGCGAGGCAAATAATTTGGCTTTTTCTTTGTCTCCTTTCGCCCATTCGCCATTATGTTTTCTGAAAGGAGGCCGTTGCGATTTTGGCTTTTTGATACTTTTCATGACTTTCCACAACGAGTTGTTCAAACTCTTCTCCACGGTGACACATTCATGATATGAAGAAACTTCGCTATTTTTAAAATCTTTAATATTTTTATTTAAAGTGCTGCATAGATTATTTAATATCGTTTTATGCTGCGGGGCGCGAGACTAATGACATATTTTACGCGCTTCTTTTCTCCTGTACCAATTCGGTTATTTCCTGAGGATGGTTTATTTCGTTTTTTGCTTTTGTTATCCGTTTATAAGGAGTATTATACCAGGCTGAACTTTGTATGACTCCGATTAATTGATCGAAAATAAAATGGCATGCGAGTGATAAAATGTAGATAGGGCATTCTTGAAATTTAACACAGCTTTCGGAAATCCCTTTAAAATGTAAAAATCTATAAGGTCTTGAGTTTTTGCCATATCTGTAGGCCAATACCTCGGTTTGCCTGACGGGTAAAAGTCTACTCTAAATTGCATACCGGATTCGTAGGGAATGTTTCCTTTTGGTGAAATGCATCGTGAACCCCAGAAGGTGTGTTTTGCACTAAAATTACCACCGACAACTAAGTTCCATGTAAGTGAGTTAAAAATACTCGTGAAATTAATTTTTTCGATCTTCTCCCTTGGAGGAATATATATATATATACGCAATGTCATAAGTTTGTGTGTCAAGGGGCACGGTAGTGCCCAGTCAAGTTCTTTAGTAACTTTGGCACTAAACACTTATTTACACGAAACAACTCAGGCCATTTTGATCCTCCGCTTACAACGAAGCTAGACACATTTTTACAGGATTTATAGGGACGCACAGCAGCAGGCTTCATACCAAATGTCAGCTGTTTATTATTAACAGTTCCTGAGTTATAAGGCCCCAAAATTAGCATAAACCGTAACCACTGACTCACTGACAGATTATCACAACTATGGAGCACTTCCAGTCATCGTAAAACCTTGAAATTTGGTACAGTAATATGGTTTGCGAAGAAACCATAGGGAAAAATCTAAAATTTGTGATTTTCCATCCATTGGGGGTGGCAGACGCCCACTTCTCTTAACTCATCATCATTATTAAAACTGTGGAGCACTTCCAATCATCGTAGAATCTAAAAATGTGGCACAGTAATAGGGTTTGCAGAGAAACCACAGGGAAAAACCGACCATATGTGATTTTCTATCCAGGGGGTGTGGCAGCCGCACCCTTCGCTTAACATATCATCAAAACAATGGAGCACTTCTAATCATCGTATTACCTTGAAATTTAGCACAGTAATATGGTTTGCAGAGAAACCCCAGGGAAAAATGTTCGTGATTTTTCATCCAGGGGGCGTGGTTCCATGTAAGTGAGTTAAAAATACTCGTGAAATTAATTTTTTCTATCTTCTCCCTTGGAGGAATATATATATATACGCAATGTCATAAGTTTGTGTGTCAAGGGGCACGGTAGTGCCCAGTCAAGTTCTTTAGTAACTTTGGCACTAAACACTTATTTACACGAAACAACTCAGGCCATTTTGATCCTCCGCTTACAACGAAGCTAGACACATTTTTACAGGATTTATAGGGACGCACAGCAGCAGGCTTCATACCAAATGTCAGCTGTTTATTATTAACAGTTCCTGAGTTATAAGGCCCCAAAATTAGCATAAACCGTAACCACTGACTCACTGACAGATCATCACAACTATGGAGCACTTCCAGTCATCGTAAAACCTTGAAATTTGGTACAGTAATATGGTTTGCGAAGAAACCATAGGGAAAAATCTAAAATTTGTGATTTTCCATCCATTGGGGGTGGCAGACGCCCACTTCTCTTAACTCATCATCATTATTAAAACTGTGGAGCACTTCCAATCATCGTAGAATCTAAAAATGTGGCACAGTAATAGGGTTTGCAGAGAAACCACAGGGAAAAACCGACCATATGTGATTTTCTATCCAGGGGGTGTGGCAGCCGCACCCTTCGCTTAACATATCATCAAAACAATGGAGCACTTCTAATCATCGTATTACCTTGAAATTTAGCACAGTAATATGGTTTGCAGAGAAACCCCAGGGAAAAATGTTCGTGATTTTTCATCCAGGGGGCGTGGCAACCGCCCACTTATATAAACGCAGCTCCCAAAAGACTTATAGTTATTATTTTTTACATGAGGGTTGGATTTTAAGAACAAACTCCGAAAAAAATTAAATATTAGTTATATTCCATTTAGGGGCGTGGTAGCCGCCTCTTTTCTTTAACGTAGCCCTCAAAAGACCTACTATTGTGATTTTTTATATGAGGGTTGGATTTCAGCACGGTAAAAAATAATATATTGTTTGTTATCCATTTAGGGGCATGAAGAACAGAGACAAACTTTGTGTATATTCCAAAAAAAAGGCGTGGCAACCGCCCTTATATCGAACTCGTCCTGTAGTTATGAATGTGTTATAATGTCGGTAATGTTAAAGAATAGCCAAGTTCTTTTATACAAAAATCGATTTTGCTTACAAGTCAGCCACAAAAAGTACTGAGATCTAAAAAAGTACGCCAAGTTTGTATTGTAATTATTAAAAATTTCACAAATAGTATTTTGGTACATTTTTATACTTGGAAAGTTTTTAAAATTGTGAATTTAGGGCTCAATATACATGCGAAATGGTAAAGTGTTAACATTTTGAAAATACACATACTGCAACACCCACAATTTAGAAAAAAACATTTTAAAGCTGTAGTTAAAGAGATAAAGTCTTAGAATCTTCACAAGATATATAGGCACTGCCCTCCTGTATAAGTTTGTTGTATAAAGTTTTTTGCCACGCCTAATTTTTGTGGGCGTTTTGCACTAAAATGCTGTTTTCTTCAAAAATGTTCATAGAAATCGAAAAAAAATGTTTAACAAGATATTTACCCAATATTTTTTCTAATATATCGCCTATACAAAGTTTTTGGTCACGCCCGCTTTTTGGGGAAATTTTTTTAAAAAAACATAAGGAAAGGCTACAGTCCGCGTGGGGCGAACAATATGATACCCTATCCATATCCCTACATGCCGCAAAGTAAAAGCGTTAAGTAGATGATGGGTAGAATTTTATTTCATGTTATAAATTTTATAAAAAAAAAACATATTTTTTGAAAAAACGCCTCCAAGAAGTGGACGTGGCCAAAAACTTGGTATAGGCGATATATTGGAAAAAATATTGGCTATATATCTTGTTCAACATTTTTTTTCGGTTTCTATAAACATTTTCGAGTAAACCAGCATTTTAGTGAAAAACGCCCACAAAATTTAAGCGTGGCAAAAAAATTTATATGACAAACTTGTAAAGGTGGGCAGTACCTACATATCTTGTAAAGATTACAACACTCTATCTCTCTAACTTTAGCTTTAAAACTGTGTTTTCTAAATTGTGGGCGAGGCAGGGGGCGTATCCAACAAAATTTTACACTCTACCATTTTGGGACCCGTGTAACAATCATTTCTTTACTATTTCTTTACTATATCGCGCCTGCTTTGAAGCTCTTTAGCTATTTCGCAACTGCGATAGTTTCCCGGATAATTTCCCTTACGGTATATGCAGGTTGGTAAATCCTGTCTCTTAAGTCTGCAATCTATAGACAAATGTTTCCCGGCGCATTTAACGCAACGTGGTTCTTTTTGACAATATGCGTTTGTGTGGTTATACCTTAACAACGCCTGGAAAGGTGGCACCAAAAGATACTGTGCCGTTATTACGCTTGATCTCAAAAACGCTTTTTATTCAGTGAACTGGGAGCGTATTATGTCTGAACCGAATTGAAATGCCGGATTATCTTCGAAAGATTA
This sequence comes from Ferdinandea cuprea, assembly GCA_963576555.1. Classification (NCBI taxonomy): domain Eukaryota; kingdom Metazoa; phylum Arthropoda; class Insecta; order Diptera; family Syrphidae; genus Ferdinandea; species Ferdinandea cuprea. The sequence continues at coordinate 1,271,804 of OY754962.1, forward strand.
TGAAGAGTTACTTTTCGAATAGAGTTGTTCTCTACCACTCTGACGAGGGAATAAAAGAGTATGAAGTTACTGACGGTGTGCCACGAGGATACGTTTTAGGACTCTTGATATGGAACGTTATGTATGACGAAATTCTGCGACTAGAGATTCCAAGAGAAGCGTCAATTATCGGCTTTGCATATGTCATCGCCGTGGTGGTTGTGGCAAAAACTCTACAAGAGGTCGAACTGCACTGAAATGAATCAGTTGCTACTGTACGAAGATGGTTAGCTGGAGCGGGTTTACCTACTCGCCGACCACAAGATGGAAGCAGTACTTATTACAAGTAGGAGAATTCGAGAAACGATCACGCTTAGAGAAGGAGAGCACGAAGTAGTTCGCCAAGCTCTTATAAAGTACCATGGAGTAATTATTGACCCTCGTCTAAGCTTTAAAAATCATCTCGAGCATGTTTGCAAAAGTCTTCAAATACTGTTAGCGCGCTTTCAAAGCTGATGAGTAACATCGGGGGCCCGAAACAAACCAAGAGACTTCTTCTTGCAGGAGTTATCAGTTCTATTCTGATTTTTGCGGTAGAAATATTATCGAGTGCAGCGAAAGTAAAGTCCTACATTCGGGGACTCAAATTCTTCCATCGTCTTGCCGCTCTATGGTCCCTATCGATATACTTGCTGAAGAAATGGTTAGATTGATAAGCGTGTGAGTCCGTAATGGTCAGGTAGATAGCTATAAAAGAAAATACGAAAGAAATCGTAGTATAGCAAACAGGCAACAACAATGGAGCCAATCGATTTAGGGAAGATGGACACACCGGCTCATACTACTGATCAATGTATGGATTAAATGAAAGCATGGCGAAATAAACCTCTATCTGACACAGTTCTTAAAGGGTCATGGCTGTTTCAGCGAATATCTCTTTATACGCGGACATGAAATCAGCCCAAACTGTACACATTGCGAAACCGTTTTTGTAAAGAGGCTCTCTATATTTGTATTAATTTTTAACTTAAATTTAAACTTTGATAAGTGTGTTTAAATTAAGTTTAAAATCACTGCACAATGGTTCTTTTACATTTATGTTTTTAGTGGGATTATTTTTTACACGAACCTTAATCATTTGAATATTAGCAAGCAACAAACGGTTCTTTCAAACGGTGCTGTGTACCCGCACCAAAACGAAAGAAAATATAAAGGTTGTCTAAATGCTACAAATGTAAGCTGTCGATACGCGGCGAAACAGGAGCTGTGATGGCGTATGTAAAAAAATGTTCACTCGACAGCGAAATGTACAGGTTTAGACGAGTACAGCCGCGGTGTTATTAGAACTGGAAGCATGGTAACGTTCATTTGTGATGAATGTGTGCTTTACATCCAGAATGTGGACTTAGTTGTAAGGGAATGCAGGAAAGCGTTTATAAAAACACAAATTATTTGAAACTGTACAAAGAAGATGGTGATTGCGATTATATGAGAATACTTTAGCATAAAACCATCAACTCCTACTTCTCACCTCCCCATGGTGACTGCTGGGTGCCTAGTACCTCGACTGGAGATGGGGTTACCAACCCCTGTGGAAGGTCGTTGGTGGCAGCTGTCGAGAGAGGGGGGCGGAGTGCCAGCCCACTAAGGCACTTCTCCTGTTTTCGGACGGCAGCGGACGAATTCTACGGATTGATCAACGGCGGCGTCCATAATTCCAGTTAGGTGGAACAAGTCATCTCCCTATATGAGCTGCTTCGACTTATTTTAAGCCCAGGTCTATAGGGATATCCAACACTAAGGTAGGGTGTTGGAAAAGAGTTGGTGGCGGATGAGCCCTTGATGGGTCAACGGCGGCACTCACATACCCGAAGTAGGTCACTGGCACCGGAATTACCGGCCTACTGTCCAAGGGTCAAGAACAGGGCCTGGCCCTCCAGGTTTGGGATTGTGCCGTCGGGGTATCTTCCCGACCACGTCAAAAACATCTAGTTATGGGAGAGAATATGGCACCCTCGGATATAAATGTACCTCAAAGGCAAAATAGACCCGGAACGTTAACGGACATGCGAGTGTGTACCTGGAATGTGCGGACACTCTTCACTTCAGGTACTACTCAAAAACTTGAGTCTGTCCTCTCGCGGTACAAGGCCGACATTACCGCGATCCAGGATATACGATGGATAGGATCAGGAACTATGAAAAGACAAAACTGCGACATTTATTACAGATGTAACAAAAGATTGCACGTGTCACAATAGGGGTTCGTGGTGGGAAATCGGCTTAGAACCATAGTAATGGACTTCAAGCCGATAAGTGATCGCCTGGCTGTGATCCGCATCAAAGCTACATTCTAAAACATTAGCTTAATATGTGCACACGCCCCTACCGACGAGACTGAGGACCCTATCAAGGAGGAATTCTATGACCTCTTGGACGGAGCCTCTCCGGAGTAGGATGTCAAAATTGTACTCGGGGACTTCAAAGCTAAAGTCAGCAAGGAAAACATCTTCGGCGGATTATTTGGTAAGCTTTTATTGGCCGTTCTGCAAGAGAAGTATGTACCGCCTTACAACTGAGCTTTAGAGAGAGTGCAACGGGTCATAATGGGTGACGATAACAACGTTCGGGTAGTCGATCTCAAAACTGCTAATGCAAAATTCAGACGTCCTATCGCAAAAATTGCTCCACTCAACATCAATTGATAGCATAGCCAATCAAGGGGCTAAATCTCAAATTTGTACTGCAACATACTGCTCAATAATTCAAATTCCGTATTTTTATTCTCTCCACATTCATTTTAAAAACTTATCCCACCCAACATCTTTCCTTGCTTCATACCATGAATTTAACTTAATATTCATTCCTTCGAAAAGGGACTTTGGATACCCTTATAATGAAGTGACACAGTGCGGGCATTAGGGAAATGAAGGATTAGAGAAATGGAGAAACCGATGCACGTTGGTCTTAAATGTTTGTAAATTATGATGTACAGAAAAAACAGAGCGTGGTAGAGCATTCTACATTCGCGTTATATGGTTAAGAAACGGATCCTTGTATTGCACTGTACGTCCGAGTACAGGGGTAAACTGATGTGCATTCCTAGCATGGCGAGTTTTGCGGTTGAATTGCTGTAAAGGTGGAATGCACTGGCAATTTCATTTGAACACTTGTTGTGGAAATACCGATAAAACAATGACAAGCAGGAGACATTACGACGATGACTAAAAGAGTCAAGCTATTTTGCGATGTCTCGATCGCCAATAAGTTTTACCGCACGTTTTTGAATCCTGTCAAATAGTTCCAAATATGTAATTGGAGCACCGGACCAGATATGAGCGTTATACTCAAGTTTGGGGCGAATAAACGCCTTATAAATTTTTCCCAGATAAAAAGGGCTGAAATATTTCTTGCATCGCTTAAGGAAACCTAGACATTTCGCAGCATTCTTGGCGACATCGAAGGTCGTCATTAGCATACATACCAAGAGTGGAAAGTCGTTCGGTTTCAGCGATGCAAGTACCATTCATGGATAATGGCAGAGAATTAGGGTTTCGCTTCAATGACAGCAGACAGCATTGCGTTTTGGAAGCATAAAATTCCACTCTGTTGGTTAAGTATGCTGTCGAGATCGGAATTTAATGAGCTTAACATACGTTGCCGTCCCAGTTCAACGCCCGAAGATGAGGGGCGTTGCCTAGGAACGAATATGTAAAGCTGAGAGTACTGTCATCAGCAAAGGAATGGATTGGATTAGAAGTCACATACAGGGGTTCACTGATAAAAATGAGAAAAAGAGTCGGAGACATAACAGAGCCTTGAGGGACACGAGCATTTATTTGGTGAGTTGCAGACTTGAAACCGTCCAAAACAACTTGTATTGAACGGTCCGAAGGGTAATTTCTAATCCATTTAAGAAGGGTAACATCGATCCCAAATGCACACATTTTCGACAATAGAGCTTGATGCCAAACTCTGTCAAATGCCTTTGAAATATCAAGCGCAACGACCTTGCTTTCACCACCATGGTGAATAGATTGGTACCACTTTTCAGTTACTTATGTTATCAAATCACAAGTGGACCTGTTGCCGCGAAAACCATACTGCCGGTCATTTTGAAGTTTCCGCGATTCAAGATATTTCATAAGCTGACGATTTATCAGCGTTTCCATGACTTTGGAAAGAAGGGACGTTAATGCAATTGGTCGGTCGGAGGAGGGAGAGGAAGATTCGCCTTTTTATGCCACGGGCTGGACAAATGCTGTTTTCCATCTTCTCGGAAAGAGCCCTGAAGAATAGGACAGATAGAAAAACTTACGCAGTGGTTTTGCCAGCGTGGAAGAGCACTTCTCCAGAACGATAGGGGAAATACCATCTGGTCCAGCGGATTTATGTACGTTGATTTCTCGAAGAACTTGCCACTGTACGAGTGCCGAATTGGTCCCATAGTATATTCTACGCGCGAGTTACGTGAGCATTTAGTTCCGTGTGATAAAAAAAACAAATTTTAATTTCGGGCAGACCTTTGCCGTATGCTTTATTGAAATCGCCTGAACAAATGGAATTTCTTTTACATGGGTTTTATTAGTTTATTTTGTTGACGGTGCAAGCTGCATCGTGGGACCGGAAGGGTCTTGTATTTGGTTACAGTGTGGAATGTTTTATTTGAAATAATATATTTAATTACGGAGATAGAAGTTGGGGTTGAATAACTGTCACTTGAAAGAATGTATTTAATTACAGTGAAAATATTATATTTGAAGAATTGTAAATTAAGCTAAAATATCTATTTGCTGATGTTGAGGTTGACTGACATGATCGATTGAAATGCGTTGGGTGACCGTAACTCCTCCCCCCCTGGAATGGAGCGACGGCCAGAGGAACTGTATACCTGCTGTTCCTATGGCAGGAGCGGTGGATGCTGCTTGTTCCGTAACTTCTTGAATTTTCGGCATGTAAAATGTTGACTTCGATGTTTGTTTTTGTTTCGCCAAGTAGGTGATTATTATGGCAAGGATGATGCTGAAGGTAAGTATGGCGTTGAGCATGACGATATTTGTCTGGTTGGTTCTTGTGTGTAGGGCTTCGATGGTCTCCATATTCTTGAAGTAGTAAGTTTTCAGTTTCTGTAGACTAGGAGTTTCAGGAATCGATGAATCGTTGATCTGGGCTATTTCTTGAAGTGGTGGCGGGTAGATGTGAACGGTATCCCAGTAAGTCTTTTCGTTGCTTTCGTATGTTATCTGGTTGATTTCAATTTGGCAATTCTTAAAGTGTATAAGAAAACTGCCCATTAGCTTTTGGTGCTGAGGTCCACAGGTTGTTCGGATTGTCGTTTCTGGGATGTTTATGACCAAGATGTAGTCATGTTCTGGTTGTATGATCTTGCTTCTTTCTTGTTCTTCGATCAGGTTGCATTTGGCTGGTAGGTTGTTGAGCAGGTTAAGGATGCAAGTGTCGTTCCATATTCTATGTTTCTCCGCTTCTTGGCACAGGTACACTCCTTCGATGTACTTACACTTATCGTCAAGGTAAAATGTTTTCTCGGGATTGGATAAAATATAGGGTTTCGTATTAATAATTTTAGTTTTGTTAATGGGGAGTGGTGTGATATGGAAGAATGGATATGTTTCTGTTGAAATTTGTGGGATTTTAATGTTAAATATGATGTTAGTATTATTAAAGTAGGCTTGTAGACCTAAGAGTTCGTAAATGTGTTCGTCAGATTTTATTTATATGGACTTATTTTTGAAAAAAATCGTAAATTGTGTCAACTTCGTCAGAGTTTAGTATGTGTTTGGAAATAATGTTAAGCCTCGCAAGTACTACGGCTTCAGCTAGATTTGACAAGTGACCATTTAGTAAGTCTATATTATAGTTGATTTGGTTTAGATACTGTGTGTACCTTATCGCGATTTCATCAGTTTTAATTTTTCTGTTAATTTCGTTTCGCGAATTCCTTAGATAGCCTTCAATAATTTCCTGTTGCTTATTTATATGGTTGGTAATGTTACTAAATCTTTCGGTCATCTGGTTGTTTAGTTGGGTCAGTTGATTAACTTTGTTTGTAGTTGTTGATTGGCTTTGTGTCAATTGGTCGATCTGTTTATTGATACGTATTGCATCATCTGCATCCATATTGTCAGTGATACCTTTAATTACTGAGCCTAATCCGTTAACGAGTCCTCTTCTGTTTTCTTATTTTCGGCATGAGAGTCTGAAGTTTTGCTTTTAGCCCGTTACGTTCAGTATGGTCAATGAGTCCTTAAAGTCGTCTATATTTTGAATGCTGATAGTGCAGCTGCTATTTTGTCTATATTTGTTTGGTACGAATCTAGTCTAACTATGTGAACTAGGTTGCTAAAGTCTCCAACAGTTCTTCCTATTCCAAGTCTCATAGGAAGTATTCCATGTTGTTGTTAAGATCTTGTATTTCCATCTTCTGTCCGTTGATGATTGTCGTCCACAAAATTGTCGTCACTAATCTGAAATTTCGTTTTTTCTTTACTTTAGATTTATGGAGTTTTCTATTTCCTGTAGTAATAATTGTAACTTTTCTATTTGATTTTACCCTATGCTTACTAATCTAGGAGTTAATTTATTCCTTCTAAATTCCTTTCTTAAAATTGTAGAGTTTTCTTTATAGTTTTTTGGTTCTTCCCTATTTTCATTTAGCTTTTCTATACGCTTAGATACTAGTTTCTCTATTTGTTCTTTTATTGCTGGATGAAGTTTCTCTTGAAATTCATTTAATTTTTTTATATATTCGTGTTCATTATTAAATTCTACTTCTTTATTAAACTTATGCGTCTACCATAAAAGTTAATTTTGTGCTAGAATGTATAGCATTATTATAAGTAGTAATGCTTTCGTTCAAAATATCATCGTGATCCTCTCTCTTTACGTTGGTTGTAGATAATTCTATAGATCTCGGTGAGTGTGGAATGTACTCTTTCCACAGGTGAATTACTGCTTGATTGTTGAAATGATGTTGTATGACAATCAATGTTATATTGTTTACAAAAGTCTATGGCTATAAGTGCTGTAAATTCCGATCCTTGATCCCAAATTAGTTTTTTAGGTATGCCGTGCAGGCTTATAAAGTGTTTTAAGGATTTTATTACATTTAGGCTGTTCTGTATTGGGAGTGTATATGCAGCGATAAATTTGGAGCATTTATCTATAATTGTAAGAATTTTCCTGTTGTTAATACTATAG